>JPJS01000207.1:0-21535 GCA_000750665.1 Pseudogymnoascus sp. VKM F-3557
TCAACACGGGCCGGCCCTCACCGACGCGCTTTACCTAATCAGGAGTGACAGATCAACCACCACTACTACACAGCGACGATGAGGCTACGGAGCAGAATATAGTATCGCGGGTCACGCAGAGTTAAGGCTACCTCAACAGTCGGGTTAAGGGGCTACTGTAATTAGAAGGATATGAATACTACTTAGATTTACTGTAATATTATTTAATAAATAGGAGAATCGAAATAATTATTGTACGTAGATTTACTCTAATATTATTTAACAAATAGGATAATCGAAATAATTATTGTATTATAAACTGTTAATCTGAGCTGTAGTAACAGCGATGCGCTTTGTCTTCTCCAGAAATAAAACAACCTCCTCCTTCATATCCCATCCATTTCCCTGCCAAGTGAGAGACCGCCACACCGAGCCACCATTATTGTTATGCCGTCGTTCCTACTCAATACACCAAGCTTAACTCACACAGTCGCTATCGTCATCTCTGGTATTAGTGGCACTTTCTGTCCTGCTGCCGCTCTCGCTCTCCCCCACCCCGTACTCGCTGTCCTTTGCCCTTTCTCTAACAAAAACTTTGCTCTACGCCTCCATAGCTTATTTTTTTTCCTCCAAACCAAAGATCTGGGCGCCGAACCGGACTATCGGAACTGTCCTGGGTGCTCATAACTTCCTCGACGTAGTGTATATCAGGATCCACATATACCCCCGCAGATCAAACGTCAGGGTGGTAGTCCGCTGCAGCTGAGAGACCTTGCATATCCCGATTTTAGGGGAAGGGCGGGTGATATCCTTATCTGGCGCGAGAGCTTTGTGCGCGTCTGCTGTGCAGCTAGGGGTGTGCGTCGTAAAATTTAATAGCTGTGTGGTTTAGGAGGTGGAGGGAGGTGGTGGAGTTGGGGCCGTGGAGTTGAAGCCGTGGACGAGGTGGAGCTAAGAAAAGGAGGGAATAGAAGGGCGGTAGCGTGGGGGTAGCGTGCGATGCGACTGACGACGAGGTGGAGGAAGGAAGACTGTCCCCAACCCCTTCCAAAGTACCACGATCACATCAGCGGCGGATTTTTTTTCTGTAGCAGAAGTTAGACATCGAAACTAGAGTACCGAGAACTCATACCTGTCAGGCCGATGACTTCGCGGGACAGCAACGGGTAATTTCACATACCCGCTGTCGAACGTATGATGATTGGTAATGTGCCTACCAAGGTCGTCTTGTGATCCGCATTCACATTTTCCGCTTAAGCCAGCCATTTTTACTGCGAAATCTTTAATGACTTTATCTATAGACATAGCTGTCTTTTTGAAGGGAGACGATGCTGCCATTTGCTGAACAAGCTTCTGCAGTGGCTCTTGGAGTGTAATCCAACTTTTCAAGGCATTCTCTCGTAACCGAACGATTTGTAATGTCTCTGAGAGGGTAGCTTTGTAGACCTCTAAGTCTTCGTGAGCAATTGTTTTGCAGTTTTCGAAATAATCAGGGTTAAGTTGCCCTAATATTAACTCGCTCATAGTTGTCAGAGATTCAGACGTAGAATAATTACTTGAAAGAAGTATACCACCAGAGATAGTAAATACTGCATGGAGAGTTCCACTACCAAACTCAAGTCCATTTGAACTGTCAGTCAGGACCATAACCGTCCCTTTAAGTTTGTCTCCTATCTTTGCAAGGCGGTTGTCGATGCCAGTAGAATCTATAAATAGATTCCAGTTTGGCTTCGCGGGAGATAGTATCCAAAACTTTACACAGTCCCCAACAGGCTCTGCAAAGCCTCGGTAGAGAGTATCTAAGTCACTTAGTAAACTATTAAAGATATAGGAGGTAGCTTACCGTAGTGAAAGTCAGTGTATGCCCATGTTGGGGTAACTAGAGAAGAGCTGACTGTATTGCATATATTCCACCTACTACTCAAGGATTCTGGTGGTTCAGGTGTTAAAGGTATATTAACGTCAATCATTGTTACAGGTCGTTGAGGAGGCTGCATAGGAAACATTGTAGACGTAAGAGCCTGGTTATAGCAGTTGAAGGCTAGGCCCCGTATCTCCTCTTTCGTCTCGCCACTAGTTCTTTCTCCATGTTGATGAATGTTAAACTCATCAAATGTAGCCGTTGCAATAAATTGTAGCACCTGTGTAGCAATCGTTGGTAGATCGTTGTTAAACTGACTAGGAACAAGCTTTGGTGGGTCATTGTCCCATAGCTTTTTTGTTTCATCTGACATGTTGTGAAGCCACTCGATTGACTCAAAGCTCTCTGGAAGTTTTGTTTTCCAGTACGAGTTCTCTAGAAAAGATGGGAGGCTGTTATTGCTGTTGGGCCTAAGGTTGATATTGTTCGATGAGGGGAGCCTCTGCAATAGAACGCAGTCGTGTGGGTCGTGCTGCCGGCGCTGGTGCGTGTGGTGTAGCGGTGCAAGGGCGGGAGGGAGCTCAATTTCCTGCATCGCATGGCTGGGCGAGGATTCTCCTTGTTGTTCTAAATATGTTAGCTCTTGAAGCACAAACATAACGGGGACAGTCTCAGCAAACCATAGCTATCTCCACCTATCTTCCCTTCTTTAAAAAGGGTATATGCCTCGATTAGCCCTTTTGGATGGCTACTTATATCCCAGTACTTCTGGAGAGGTGGAATATATCCGTCATGGAATTGTGAGAACAAAGCTTCTGACAATTTGCCGCTAATTTCAAGAAGAAATCTAAGTTCACCAGACACGCAACACTCGACATCTTTGAGAAACTTGACAGCTTTTCTTTGTAGCTGCCTCGGAGGCTCGGCTTTGGCCCAACTCGACCATTTTTTCAAGCTCTGCAGTTTCTGGAGTGGGAGACCTTTGTATATGCTGCCAAACCCCTTCTTTTCTTCCGTCGCAATATCTAGTAGCAGTTTAGATACCTCACTTTTGAATTTTGCAGGGCGACCCATTGTAACAAGCGTGCGTTAAAGTAGCAAATAGTATAATTTAATAGTCGGAGCCAAAGATAGCTGTGAAGTATAGCAGTAACGCGACTTATCGTAGCTTTCGATAATTTGTAGTAGTTTGAGGTAGTTTGTTGTTGTTTGAGGTGATTTGTAGACGTTTATAGTTATTTGTGGTAGTTGTGGTGATTTGTGGTAGTTTCAGTAGTTTGCAGTGGTTTGCAGTAGTTTATGGTACATTGTGGCAGTTTGTGGTAGTCTGTGGCAGTTTGTGGTTGTATGTGGTAGTTTGCAGTGGTTTGTGGTGGTTTGTGGTGGTTTGTGGTGGTTTGTGGTGGTTTGCGGTGGTTTGTGGTGGTTTACGGTGGTTTGTGGTGGTTTAAAGTGGTTTGCGGTCGTTTGCTGTAATTTATACAGTTCGTGGTAGTTTGCTAGAATTTGTAGTAATTAGTGATAGTCTTCTATAGGGCTCCACGACCTGCAAAGGGCTGAGAATAATTTATTTCTGCGATCGCTGCGTAGCTGACATTGTATGGTACTTGGGCAGAGGATTTGCCCATACGTGCCCCCTGAAATCGCTAGTTCCAGCCGGTGGCCTCCCAGTAGTGCATGGCATACTTTGGTTAAATTATGTGGCGTACACCTTCATTGGACCTGAGGTATTACGTTAACTGATGTGACGGTAGTAGTGTGCGGTGGGTTGCCAGCGTGGGACATGAGCCTGCCGTAGTACAGGCCGTAGTATAGACCGGTCAAGTTGTTTGTGTGTGTGTCCTAATTTCCGAACCCGTATTTTTGGCATAACTATTGCTGGAATAAGCAGTTTATGACCTCCCTGGCGATTGCCTTTTCCTAAATGTTTCACCTGCCCTGCCACCCAGCAGTTTCTGACCTCCCCGGCGGTTGCCTTGTCCTGAATGTCTCACCTGCGTTACCCCGTTTTTAGACACAGCTATTTGTTGGAATAAGCAATTTCTGACCTCCCTGGGATTGCATTTTTCTATATGTCTCACCTGCACTGCCACCTAACATGATCTACGTACGCCACTCACGTTTTTGGACACAGCTATTATTGGAACAAGCAGTTTTGACTTATCTGTTTCTCTATCCAGTTCCATAATACGCTACGTGAATTTTTTGATCATTCCTCCCTCGATACAATCACCCGCGACAACTCCCTTGCACCTTTGTCCCTACCATGATCAATTAGTGGAGCCGGGCAACATCACCCAATTTGGTGTGGATCGCCATATGCCCAGCGCGGGGAGCGTGGAGGAACCCCGAAATAGGTACCCTGTACTTCTTAGGCCCACTTGCCGCAAGATGCCGTAGTGATTTCAGACCCCTTATGCAATGAGGGGTTTACAAATGTGGGCCTCGACAATTGAGGCTCAATGAAGCGAGGTCCGGTGGCGATGTAATGGAGAAGTGGATGACAAGGCTGTTAAAGCCATGAGATGTTACAAGGTCCGTAATATATATCTGTGACATTACGAGAGAAAAGGCGCAGAGTTATATTGACGCCAACGAGGTTATATCTACGGAGTACTATATACCGTTGCGCCGAGCTATAGTAACAGCGCCGCTTTTTGCATTCTCTCCAACAAAAAACCTCGCTCCTCCATACCCTATCCATTCCTCTGCCAACTGAGAGATTGCCACAGCTAGCCATAGAACTCTCACAGGGCGGTGGTGAGAGCTCGTCGTCTCAGCCTCGGCGTAGTGTGTATCAGGCTCTGCGTTTTTATCTGTGAACCAGCCCTTGGGAAAGTAAGTCTCTGCGAAAGGTAGGCCTTGCATAGCCCTATCTTCAGGGAAGGGATATGTGGTGTATTTATAGGGCCCGATAGCTTTGCTCTCCCCTTCTATGTGCTGCTGTGCTCGAGGTGTGCGTTGTGGGGTTTCGAGATGTGATAGTGGCTCGAACCCGGGGAATGCAGGAGATTCGATCACTTCACGGGTAGCTGGGGGGACGATGATGGCGTTGAGAGCATTGACGAGGCTATTCCACGGGAAGTGGGGAAAGATGAGGGAGGCGGCGGAGGGGTAATGGGAGAGGTGGCGGATGAAGACTAAAGTGACGTGGAGGAAGGATAGAATGTTCATGTCGCCTATGCGGAGGAGGTGGACTTCGGTGGTTTGGATGAAGAGGCAAAGGGCGGCAGTACGTAAGGTGGAGTCAGCCTCGGGAATAATTGTGCCTTGGTTGGGGGGCTGGCGCTCAAGCAGGGGGTTAAGAAGATTATCGTGGGCCCCATAGCCAAGGAGGGCGATGATGTTGCAAATAGCAATGTAATATCCCTGGACTAGGTACTTCTTGCTGGTATTCGCAATGTAGGCGTCAAGGGAGCTCTTAATCTCCGAGAGTTGCTGGCTACTCGTATCAAGTGAAGCTTCCTCGAAGATGAGAGCGTGGGAGCGCAAGATAGCCTGGACGGCTATAGAGGAGCAACACCCGCCAGCCAGGTCCGGCTTTGGGTTTAGCAATGTCTTGATTGATTCATGTGTGCGAGTGAAGGGCTTGGCAACTATAAGCGATTTTAGGTAGTAGAAGAGCTGTTGGAGCTCATCCGATTGAGCGACAATTGCAAGATGGTGGTATAGACGCCCAGTTTCAGGGATTTGGGCAGCGGTCTTTAAATACCACTGGCGTGCAGTTCCCGCATCGTCATCCCAATCCTCAGGAGAAGTTGCAGCGGCCATTCGATACCTGAATATGTCGCCGAGACATTCGGTCCAATTGTTCTTAAACTCCGGAACGTTTTCAAGGAGATCTTTCATTAACGGGTGCACCATGTCAATAAAGTCGACCTGAGCCGTAGGATGCCAGTTACGGAGAATCTCGAGGAGGCTGTGTATAGCGTGACGCCAGAGTCGCGCCGGCATCATTTCCCTCGATGGTAGGCAGCGCATCTTATCTGTAGCATAAGGACTGTTACATGCTATGAGAAAATTCCAGTGCTTGTTGATTAAGGCTTTAGACAGGTTCATCAAGGCTTTAGACCGGTGGATTAAGTCTGGATACAGTTGAGTCCTAGACGGCGCATCTCTTCTGAGCTGTGCATGTTCTTCGATACATTTATTCTCATCTTCTAGTAGACTTGCGTACGTCTGCTTAATTAGACATAAGAGCTCCTTGTGGGATATTGTACGATACACGGGCAGCTCCAAGTGTTGTAGTGGGTTGTCAGTCGGCACCAATGTCTGTTGTCTGTCGATAGGTGGCATATTGTTCCTGCTCATGTCAGCGCTATTCACAAATAACCTAACAAAACTGTTCACTTACGTCGAGAGCGCTAGAACTTCCTCTTTGTAAATCGCGGTAGTTGTAGGTAAATGACAGATGATGCAGACAGTAGGAGATATACTGGCGACAAAGAGAGATCAGAACTGCGAAACCAAGAAGATAGAAATCCCAGTGATAGTTGACCGAACGATGCGGTTGAGGGACGGGATGGAGGAAATGGGGTGGTTGGTATTGTAATGGATCGCCGGTTGCTCATCACTGAATATCGTAAGTTACAGTCATGTATGTAAGCCAATAATAGCTCCGTCTCGGTTTGTAGTTTCCTTTCTGCATCTGTCTAGGGCGTATTCCCCTGGATATAATACCGATACCAATGGGGATGTTTGTACTCTATGATAGGTCCAAAACCACAGAGGGCGTATGGTAAGTGGGCCTAAGAGTTTGAGAGCAAAGTACTCGGGTTTCAACTGGGTAATAATCACCAAATGTAGTCATAGCAGAAGTCTACTTTAAATGGTAATGACATGGTAATGACAGGGCAATGGCATGGCAATGGCAGAGACAGAGTCAGCGCCACGTCAGTGGCAAGGGTAGTGGCAGATCAGTGCCCGCATGCTGGCTCTGCCATTACCATGCCAGTGCCAGGGCAGTGGCAAGGGTAGTGTAAGGATAATAGCTGGCCAGTGGCAGGTCTGCTCCCCAATTAGTACCTACCGCGATCGCATTGTCTCAGAACACCAACAGATTAGGAGTTAGACTTCAGCTATCCAGGCGTTTCTGTGGCCGCTCTCCTTGAATTTCTCCAGTGAGCTAACTTAGCCACACCGAGGATCCCACTGATCACTTCACATTTCTGCTCCATCACGCTTGCGCCCGTCTATCTCACTGACGATCCGTTCACATCGAGCCCCGCTCCTCCTCGATCACGCTTGTGCCTCGGTCACGATAGTCCCTCCATTAACGCTTCCCCGTTTTATCCTAATCCGAGCAGTCTAAGTCTTGAGTTATCTAGAACTGTGCTAAGAATTCGCCAGAATTGCCTCAGTGATGATCATTATTCCTCGTGTCAGGTAACGTATATCTCTCAGCCTAGATGTTTTAAGATAAGATGGATTTGTATCCCGCTACGGATGACTACTCAAGACACAACTCCTTTCACATATCCTCCTCTGCAAGCACCACCTTAAAGCGCACCCCCAGCTGCACCACCTGAATATATCTGCCACACAACAAGCAAGCGACATGTCTATCGCAGGCAACTATTACAGGCAGCGCCTCGTCCAGGGATACGATTCGGAGCCTCTTTCTCAGTACGGCTACAGCGCTCCACAGCAACAGCAGAATGATCGCGGATACCAGCAGGGCCTGACTCCACAACAGCACTCCGGCGATGGCTACCGGCAGGTAAATAGAGCTTCTACGATGTGACAGCGCCAAGAATCTGACAAGCCCTCATTAGCCGCCTCCTCAACAATACGGCGGATACTCCAACGCCTACGCCCACAGTAAATTCATGGGCCGTCACAAGGCGCTGTTGATTGGGATCAACTATTTCGGGCAGCGCGGGCAGCTAAAGGGCAGCATCAATGACGTCAAGAACATGTCTTTACACCTGTTTGAAAAATATGAGTATAAGCAAGAGGACACAGTGATCCTAACGGACGACCTACACAACCCGATGAGCCAGCCAACGAAGCGGAATATTTTAATAGCGATGCATTGGCTTGTTAAGAATGCGAGGCCGAACGATGCGCTGTTCTTTTACTACTCTGGTGAGTCCGCCCTGCTAGGGTTATCCCGCCCTACCCCGAGACATACTGACACCCCTAGGACACGGCGGCCATATCTACCATCTCCTCTACGGCGACAAACCCGGCCACGACGAGGTCATCTACCCCATTGACTTCCGTCAAGCCGGCCACATCTCTAACGACGAAATGTACCGCATTATGGTGGCCCCCCTCCTGGCCGGTGTCCATCTGGCCACCACCGTCGACTCCTGCCACCCTAACAGCGATGGTGGTAGCATGATATTAGCCGCGCTTCTCTGCAATTCTCAGGCAGTCACTCAACACCAAGGTATAACCCAGATTTCTACAGAGAAAAAGTCCTTCGGCCAGAATTATATCCACCCGTCCCACACCCCACTCGGCAGGGTTCTGGTTTCTCCTCAACAGAAACCTAAAGCGTTATTCAATCACTTTTCTTCGTCGTATATGCCGCTGCTCTTACCCGCCTCAGCCGCTGCATTTGAGCCGCGGGCCTCGTCAGTCAATGTAATTTTAGGATCGAAGGCGGAGCCGTGGTTGACTCAAACCCTGAAGAGGATAACCCGGATAGACCGCATTAGGCGCCCACTCAACAGCGTCCTTCAACACCAGACATATTTAACGGAAATATTGTCCTCAGCAAATGCGATATGGACTCTGACATCAATCATGCTACCCAAGGCGCCGGCGTTGAAGTTGCGCAAGGACTCTAACCCGTTGATAGAAGCCCTCTTCAACTTCCAGCTTGTCCACATCGAGGCCTACATCATACATGTCGACATGGTGCACCGGAATGAGGTTGCCTTTAAGTTAACAACTGAGTCGATAGAAGCATTAATCGACTACCACAAGGAAATCCACTGCGTCGACATCGCCAACTTGGCTATCGCGGCCAGCACGTACAACTGGATAGAAAGGGAACTCCAGGAGCTGCACGACGAATTTATTAAGGCCATTAACAAGCTTGTCTACCGGACTGATGCAAGTACGCTAGAAGGGCTGGAAAATAAGGGCGCTGGTGAGCTGCTGTGCATTGAGAGCAAGGAGGCCAAGAGCATCATTATGAACCTGTTTCTTTCGCTCCTTCCACTCCCTCCGGACCCTGACAAGGACGATGAGAGTTATGATCCGTCGCTTGGCCAAACCCAAGCATTAGGCTTACCTTCTCTGCTCTCGCTGTCCCACACAACCACTGCAACTGCAGGTGAAACACCTCAACTGCGAATCGCCCTGCCTCCAGAGCCTAAAAATCCTGTGGGCCTTTTCAAATGCGAGCGGATTCGACCGTCAGGCAATCCGTGCAATACCGTTTTCTCACGCTCTTACGACCTCACGCGACACGAAGACACAATTCACGACGTGCGCAAGCAAAAGGCACGCTGCCAGTTCTGTACCGAGGAGAAAACCTTCAATCGCAACGATGCTCTCATGCGGCATATAAGTGTTGTACACCCAGACATTAAAGCCCCCTGATGCGTTAGTTCATCCCTTTTCTGCCGTCGCTGAGAGCGTAGAGTAGACATATAATTAAACGTGGTAGATACATAATGAAAATAACTGCTACATGTGTGATCCACCCTTGATCCCGGGGCAAAACGGCACCAACGAACTTGCTATTACGACCCTCAGCCTCATGAAGCCTAAGTCTAAAATCGCCAGCACATATAGCATCTGTATCGATCAAACGCATCTAAAGGTCGGCCCCATCTGCAGCATCCAAACCCTGGATGTTTATCGAACGAACGGCTCTTGATCTTTCTTGATTGTTGTATCGCAACAGTTTAAGGAGTATTATGCAGCAATGATACCGGTTCCTACAACAAGGAATGAATCGCCCTCTAATTAATCAATAAATTTGTTATTATTTAGCATTGGTAATAAAGAAACTGTTTACCTACTCTCAAATTATAGTCTTATAGTCCTCTCACCATCCTCGCTCGCAGGGTTATCATTATGTCCTATTCCCACACCTCGGTTTACTGCAATGATCACTATACATCTCCTCACTATACTCGCTCCCACTCCCGCTTCCGCTCCAGTCCTCGCTCCTCCGCATCAACATATTCCTTCCCTCTCCCTCCTCAGCTGAGTCTGTTAACAACTCGAGCTGACTTTAACCATCACCAATCACCATACCTTCCCATTTTCGTTCCCACAAGTGTCATCCATTGGTCTCTTCCCTTCCTGATTTTTTCTATGAATGCCGGATCATCGCTTTGAATGTCAGCACTAATCGTATTACCTTCCCCATTTCGAAATTCGGAATTGGTGGTTGGGAAAAGGCTGGTAGCAGTCGCTTTAGGCAAAGCTTCCTCGTCACATAGATTCTGAAGCTGAGTAGGGAGACCGTTGTTGATGTTGTAGTCGTTACATGTTGTTTGTAGCTGAAAAGAAAAGTTCATGCTGTAGTCGTGCTGCAAAGCTTCCTCGTCACATAGTGTCTGCAGCTGAGCAGGGAGATTGTTGATGCTATAGTATTGCTGCACAGCTTCGTCGTCACATGGTGTCTGTAGCTCAGTAGGGAAATTGTAGTATTGCTGCAAAGCTTCGTCGTCACATGGTGTCTGTAGCTCAGTAGGGAAATTGTAGTGTTGCTGTAAAGGTTCCCCGTTAAATAGTGTCTGCAGCTCACCCGGGAAATTGGTGACGCTGTACTCTTGCTGCGGAGCTTCTTCGTTGTAGATCATGCGATCTTTAAAGGCCAACTCATCCTCCTTCCCCAGCATCTCGTTCGGCGTCTCGTTCGGCGTCTCGTTCAGCGTCTCGTTCAGCGTCTCGTTCAGCGTCTCGTGTCGAAATATTCTCTGACGCAAACGCTGGTTTTCTTTGAGCACCTTCGACGCTGCGTCCCAAATTTGCGGGTTGATTTTGACGCCCTCAAGTTCGTATTTCTTGAGACTCTGTTCTAAATAGTCGAAATATGCCTTCTTATTTGCTCGAGATCGCCTTTGATTGATGAGAATGCGAGCATCCTGTAGTACGGTGTTAGATTTCCCAGGATTCGTCAAGTATGGACATTTTGGATGCGAAGTAGTATTTGCTTACAGGCTGGTCATTTGCTTGTTGCGTAGCAAGACGGCGTTGAGCTTTCATTGTAGTGATCTTTGGGTAGCAAGTGTTGTGGTCCTTGGCT
Organism: Pseudogymnoascus sp. VKM F-3557; assembly: GCA_000750665.1. Classification (NCBI taxonomy): domain Eukaryota; kingdom Fungi; phylum Ascomycota; class Leotiomycetes; order Thelebolales; family Thelebolaceae; genus Pseudogymnoascus; species Pseudogymnoascus sp. VKM F-3557. Next base: position 11,058 of record JPJS01000207.1, read on the forward strand.
TCGGCAGGTTGTAGTGTCTTGCGGAGCGAGGGGTGAATAGATCAAATGGTCAATGAAAGGAGTCAAGAAGAAGGGTTAATAACGCTTGCTTACATATATGGCGGATGTTTGAGGAATACGGCGCATACAGATTCATGACTAAATGAATTATACAGGAGGCTGAGACATGATAAATATCGACGAAGCGAAGCATAAAGCACGAGATGAGGGTTACTTTTGTCGGAGATACCTAGTAGCAAAATTACCATAATAGTTCTGATCATTGACTTCCCTTTGGTACTTCTGTGCGAGAGTGAGCGAATGAGCTGAAATGAATGGATCAAAGCCGTCTCTGCAGCGCGCTAGCAATCCCATCACGCTGATCCCATCGCCGGTCCCTCGTGCAGATCCCTCCCCGCTAATCCCCCGCGTTTCATGTAATCCTCTATCTAATGAGAGCAATGTTTTGGAATGGTGAATATCACAAACTTTCATGAACCCTTAACCCAAAGCCAAACCCCTGCGCATCATACCCCATTCACCCAGCTACCTACAATTACTACCTGGGTGAATAGGGTATGATGCGCAGGGGTTTGGCTAGGGGTGCAGTTTTTGAAATGTCGTACCCTAGCACTTTCGAGTGGCGACGTTATTGTCACAGTCTTGGACTCATTAAAAAACTTGAGGAGGCGCCAGGCGAAGTTCGGCTCCCGAATAAGCTGACGCTAACAACGTTAATGAAATAAGGCAGCGAGAGGAAGTAGATCTGGTAGCTATTTCACCTTCAATTTTCATTCACTTTTCATAGCTTGCTTGACACGATGCCAATTATTACAATAGAGCTACCAGAACTAAGTTCTACAAACGCGTTGAAAGGAGATAGAGGGACTTACGCGTGACATGTAGATCGTTTTAATCTAAAAGTTCGGCTTCATCTCGCATCCGGAACAATGAAGCGAAGCACTCCATTTGTTGCCCCACACGAGCCACATTAGTGACTTTGCTAGCCAATTATAGTGCACCACAAACTACTAACGCTTCTACATCTATCTCATCACCCTAATGCTATTGGCCTGCTATTGGTCTGCCATTGCCATGCCATTGCCCTGTCATTACCATGTCATTGCCATGTCATTGCCATGCCATTGCCCTGCCATTACCACTGCCACTCTTAAGCTCTAAGTTTGGCATTTTAGAGACATTTTTGGGTAATGGCAGGGCAATAGCACGAAAATGGCATGATAATGAATTAGGTACTAGCAACTAATGGCATAGACGAGCAATCCAGACCTTGAATGTGTTTTTTATTTGCATCTCATGTAGGGTACCGGGGAAAGCCCCTCAATCCGCCAGATGGACTGAACCTCTCAGTTGAAAATGGAAAGGGAAAGTAATCAATCTGATGTTGGTCCAACTCGCTGTGTGTGCTCTAACGTGGAGATCCAATTTAATGTATATAAAGAAGGTGCAGAACAAGGCTATTAGCTTCTGTTCACTTTATCTCATTCCTCTTCATCATAATTGATCACCTTACCGGTGACACTTCACCACTCTCATTAAGTGCACGCCCCTTTGATTGTACATACTAGCCTGCCTTATCTCTATTCATCGGTGCAGCAACCTCGATACGGCTTTTGCCAGTCCCCCAATTCGCCATGGCCCACCCATTCTTTCCTCCCACTGCATCTCAAACGTCACCCTACAAGCCGCAGAACGTTCGAATCTCTTCGGCCTCCTCTAATGCCAGCTCAAGCCATCTGCTTTTTAATGTCAGCTCATTTCATCCGATTCTGCCAAGTCTAACACCCGTTTATCTTCCACCGACTGTACGGAGCCAAAAAACCTATAACACCGCAAATAGAGTAGGTTGGGTAATTCTCGATGCAAGACACACACTGATTGTTTTACAGGGGAAGGCATGCCATCACCGAACTTCATTTTGGTTGAATAGTGGTTTGCAGGTTAGATTGAAGGAGCAGAACGTCTTTGAAGTCACCGTGAAAGACTCTAGCTGTTACACGTCACGGGCTGCATTGGAGGCTACTTTCGCTGGGCGGTGGATGCTCTGGGATAATGGCCTGGCTTTCCTGCTGTGGGGGCAAACCTCCGAGGGCTGCGAACAAGTTACGCCATTTCATCTCGTAAAGCTAAATCCGGAGAGTTTCTTTATGCAAGGATCTATTTGCCAGCATGCCCCCATTGCTTGGAAGGAAGACTTGGAGTTGACCTGGGGTGGTAGATTGTTTCTTATTCAACAAAACCCTATCAGTCTCTTGGATTTTGTATGGAAGGATATCAAAAGCACAGTATCTCAATGGCGTTAACTTTTCCCGAATCGTACAATATCAAGCCACTACTTCTTAGCCACGTGTTATATACGTTCCAGTCGCACTTATATCTATTCGAAGTGATATACTAAGATGAGGTGCAAGGCGGCCGTAATCTCTGTACCGATGAAGTATTCCAGCGATTTGGTAGCATTCACTTTCATACACACATTAAACAAGTAAAATGGCATGGCACTACCATCACATTTCTGTGGCATTTTAATGGCTGTGGTTTTAACCTTGTTAGTGCAAAATGGCAATGCCACGGTACTGCCATGCCATTCATCCTTCGTTGTGCACCAACAGTGATTTGTTTTTCCTTTTTTGATCTTAGACAGCTCTAGTATCCTCTCAATATATATAGTGACAGCGCTCATTATTCGAGACCACAGTGTGTCTTCCTTCTACATTCAATTAACGATATTGGCTTCTGTCAACGCTTACAATATAGGAATCGCAACTCAACCTCCAAAGTCTTAACTATTTACAGGTATTCAAGTATGTCGAACTTGTATCCGGATCATTTCTTTACTTGCGACGAGACTACGCCTGAATTTTACCCTGATGAACTCGCGACACAAGTTCTGCTTCCTGTGTGGGCTGATAAAGGAATGCTCGAAAATCATCCAGTTATTGCACAGGCGTGTCGTCACATGGAGAAGCCGCTGTATGATCTACGAGCACTGCATACTGCAATGGTTGACATAGTAAAAGAGGACATCAGTATGTGATTATCGCGGCTAGTTCTCCCTTCGGCGCTAACGTATATCAAAGATCTAGAAACTGCTCTACCAGGAGAGATTATTTTGTTGACCACAGGCGCCCTCTTACAAGGCACCCAGTTGCTCTATGAGCTAGAACAAAGCACGAGCTGCCATAACAAAAGGAAGTTATATATGATTCTTCGATGGTCCTGGGAATGTATCTACCTATATCGGAGAACGGTCTCGCTTTATCTGGGGGTTTCGCCATATTGCTGCCACACTGCCAACTGGAAAACAACAGTAGCATATCATGGCGAATTGTGCTTCGATGTTCACGATTTCAAAGTTGTCAATATTAATAATTCCTTTTCGCTTTGTATCTTGAACACCGAACAACAGCAGGGTCAGATAACTATGACGAACGACCAGCAGCAGGGTCAGATAACTACAACAAACGAACAACACTGGACTTATATCACTATAGACCCACATGACGTGCTTGCACGTTTAGTTCTTGTTAAACGTTAAATTTCATTTATGTTTAAACTCTTTTGTACATATTTTAATCTCACAAAAAAGGTCTTTAAGCTAGGAGATTACAGATATAGTTCAGGAGGCAACTATCCCCTACTGTGGCAGGTTTAGGCCTATCAGATAGTGTACTTATTTACATTGAACTGCACTCTGCCAGCTATGTTTACAGATGACGTGTGCGCCAAAATGATACTCGAAGTAAGAAAACCTAGCCACCTTTCATTTAAAAAGCATACTCAAGGAACAATTATACACTTATAAAGACCGAAGTTGCCAAGATAATCAGGATTTTTATAATGTCAGTAGATTAATCGAACACCTATCGTACAAAACATAAGCTATTGAGCAATAGCACAGAAAAATACTAGCAGCCAATAGAATTACCAGAGTGGGCAGTAGGGCAATGGCACGGAAATGACATGGCAATGGCTTGGCTACTAGTAGCCAATGCCATAGAGTGGAGTCACACGCGCATGTTGTCTTCTCTGTATTAAAGGGACTTACAGACATCGTGGAAGGGTCCCAGCTGCCCCGTCAGACCGCCAAGCAATCTCATCATCTCGCTCACATTTCTGTCTGATGGTTGTGGGCGAATCATAAGAACAACGAGGGGAGAACCATATCTGCAAGACAGTATGGGGAGATGCTGGCGAGATCGATTCACCATACAGCAGGGGAAACAGCGCACGAGAGTAACTCCTCGATGCATGATCCACACTGAGTTAAGAAAGCACGATTGAAGCAGGTGCATGGCTTGAGAGATTGCATACGGAGACCCCCTGGCATGGGAGTACTCATGCAGCTTCATGAAGTCTTTCGCAGCTTGTATTCAGGCAACCCCAAAACCGCATCACTTCACTTCACGTCGCGTCAACCACACCTTTCATTTGCCATGTCTAGCCCTCCGCGCCTCTACTCACCTCGTACTTTGCTTCTTCTTGGCCACCTTCTAATATAGCCTCCATTTTTTCAATCGTAACACTTCACCCCCATTCCGCAAATCCAGACATGCCACCCTGAAGTGATTTTCGTTCCTGTTGTTTGTTAGCGTTGAATGACAATGCCGTGGGAAATGTCGTGGTAATGCCATTTGGCTCATTTGATTGTGCACCAACAGCGAATGATTTTCCATCTGGTGATGCTAGCGCCAAATGGCAATACTGTGGTAAATGCATGCCATTTTACGAGCACTAACAACGAATGATTTTCCGTTAGCGCCAAATGACAAATGCCGTGGCAATGTCGTGGAAATGCTATGCGATTTAATGCATTTAATGTACGCACTGATTTACAGATACAGAGATTAACGATATAGTCAGGAAAATAACTATGAAGACTTTAGATGTCACATAAAGTGGTCTCGATGGGAGCTCGATGTAAGGGTAACCTAAGCATGTCGTTATTCGGTAGGATTTGGCAGTATTGAGGAAAAGGCAATTGCCATATAATATAGCATGTAAACCAGAGCAAATGCACTCCCACCAGTATCCTTCACCGGTTACCACACACTGCCAGTGAGACACGGAAGCAAATCTACCCACCGTTAGTGTTCTCCACCGCCATCCTTTCGTCTTTTTCTTGTTCTCTTCTCAAGTCTTCTATGACATCGCCTTCATTGATGAGGGCAGGACGTGACAACTATTTATTAAGGCTAAAGTGCTAGTCAGACAGTGAGTTGGGAAACAACTAGTCGACACCATTTCAAATTGATCTTCTCATGCTCCTGTCTACCTTCTTCGTCTCTGTGCTTGCTATTATTCTGTGCGTCCTTGTCCTTCTCTTTCGCTCCAGAAATGCTTTCCTTTTGTGTGTTGGCTTTTCGTCCTGGCCCACCTTCCGTGCATCCACTCTATCCGCTTCGCTATACGTCCTCTCATCTTATTATTGCTCTCATACTGGTCTCTCTTTCCTTGTTGGCTCACCGTCTGTGATAGCCTCTACTTTCGCGACGGCCTTGCGTCTCTGTCTTCTCTCCCTCTACATTCGAATCGCAATTCTTTTTACGAGTACAAGTTGCAAGAAAATGAAAATGAGGCCTAGCTGCGTTGAGTGCCAAAAGACTGCCCGCTGAAGTTCGGCATTGCGGCTCTGCTTGGAAGATTGTGGAGGTCGCGCTAGTACAACAAATAACCCGGCAGCCCAACCCCACCATCAAGTCGTCGCCAGCGTGGCACCTTGAGTCACCTTTTGATGAGCGAACATCATCGAGAATACACTCTAAAATAACGACAGTCATCTCTACTTGATCTAGTATATCTGGTTAATGCTGTGGCTAGCCCCAACAGAACAACACGCGCTAGTCGCAAAGCACAACGAACCAGCAATTAAATCTTCCGCGCGCAACAGCACATCACGAACGACAAGCGAATCTTTCAAACCGCAATACAACACTTCTCTGGGTGGCCGGCAGCACGAACGATAAACGAACACATCCTCTAAGCCCGCGATTCATAACTTTTCTGGGGGTGTGGTAGCACGACCCGCAATCAGTTCCAAAGCATGCCCATTGCAAGAAAGATTACACCGACCGAGCAAGAACAGTTAAAGGCGAAGGTAAAGGCTTCGGAGAAAACCCTCATTCAGGATGTAATGAGCCATGTAAGCGATATACTACCTAAATATGTCAAGGAGGTCGGCATTAACTATCGACAGTTTGGCAAAAAAACCTATGGAATCTATCGGCATATGGAGCCGGGTGAGAAAACAAAAGATGTAGATCTGCCAGTGACGAAAGAAAATACTTGCATCGTCTATCTCTGTGCAGGCAGCTTTAAGGTTGCTGGGGAGGAGGTAGGCAAGGTAAAAGTGGGCGAAGCAGAAGAGGGGTATCTGATAGAGGGTGAGACGACGATTCAGTTACAGGAGGAGACAGCTGTAGTAATGTTTTATTAGTATTAGGTTTGTTTACTAAACTGGATAACTAAGCCTGAAACCATTCTCTTGTGCCTGTGTCCTTCGAAATCCCTTTTACCACGTACAGTAGCAAGCAGATATGAATGCCCCTCCCATTACACCTTGCCCGTCGCCTGTTCGAACTGTTCGTTCTCGCCTGTTGCCTGTTCCGACCAGGCATTTAGATCGAGTTGGCGTTGTGCGAACTCATGATAGTTTATCTCAAACTGTTCGTTCTCGCCTGTTGCCTGTTCCGACCAGGCACTTAGATCGAGTTGGCGTTGTGCGAAGTCATGATAGTTTATATCGAGCTGTTCGTTCCCGCCTGTTGCCTGTTCCGGCCAGTCTCTTAGATCGAGTTGGGGTAGTTGGGTTACGGCGAAGTCAGGTATCTCCAAATGTGCCCCTTGTCCCCGGTCCATCGTCTGCAGCTGCCGATGTCGCTGTTCTGGCTGTGCAAAATGTTGGCGTGACTGAGCGAGAAACGAGATTGACGGCAATGTAGGCTGTGTCGTGGGGACCTGCGACTGGTGAATATATGGTGCTGCCGCGTGTCTCTTTTGCTGTGATGCTAGCTGCTGTTCTGCTCCATGACTGTTGGTATGAGAGTCGGCCTTGCTTATACCTACAACAGTGGGTCGAGAATCGAGTTGGACCGCAGAAAGTGTTGACGCAATTAGCGAAGGTCTAGATATTTGAGCAATAGATCCTGCTTGATGCTGATTAGCGTAAAATGGCATTGGTGCCGGATTGTTGCACGCAGGAATCGTCGCGTCAACTCTCCGTTTCTTGCTGTCTCGTCCGACATCTGATGGCTCTGTGTGCATAGGACTGCCGCTCGACCATTTTGGGCTATTACTTGGAAATCCTTTCCTTCGAGTTCGAGGTCGTCTAAGTCGAGGAGGTGGATCTGAGATGATCTCTCCTTCAAGAGCATTAGCATGAGGGTAGTGATGGAAGAGCAACATACTTGGGGACTCGTTAAAGTCACGTATAAAATAAGCTATCCGGTCTGTCTGGCGATTATTCTTCACAACATTTTGAATGAGTTTGGTTTGTTCCTTTTCTTCAAGTTCATCTATCTGGCCGAAAATCTTTGGGTCTCTATTTGCTACTAGAGCAAGTGCGACAACGCCGAAGTCACCCCCATGTTTGTAAAAAAGGGCCTCGATTGCACTATTGACCGACCCGTTGTGGCAGGCTTCAAGCACAGGTCCTAAAGTCTTAATCTCCTTCCAGTAAGGTAATGCTATCTTGAAGAGATACTCGATCTGAAGCATCGAAATATCGGCCTGACGAAGCTCCACTTCGCGGATTGCTTCCAGTAGTGCATCGCGGACATCACTAGGATGCGTCGAAAACGCTTCAGTTACATCAAAATCATTACTTGAAGAGTCGTGGAACCGGACGATAAGTTTAGGGCGTGACTGGGACATTTTTGGTTTGAAATAGGACGCTCTTGGTAAAACGACAATTAGGTGGCAATGACATGGCAATGACAAGACAAATAGCACCAGGTATGGCAGGCTTTATCGCTTAGCTCCTACTCCAACAGCTTACCCAAATAGTCGTAGCGTTATTTATGTCCCGCTTCTCAGCCGTACCAACCACCTCACTTGTGATTAGTTGTGAGCGGGGACTAGGGTTCACCTTACTTGGAGTGAAAATCCAGTCCCATCCTATTGGCTTGCCAATGCCATGCCATTGCCAAAACATGTTGCCACGTATTCCGAGGTTTTACTGAGACGGTATTCTCCGGGTTCATCGATCTTAAGCTGAGAGAAACCGAAAATACCCTTTATCCGCAGGCGTAGAAACCTTACCTCCGAGGCGGGCGCACAACGCTACTTCGCACAGCTCAAAGAGCTCAGCCACCGCGAAGGCGGCCTCGGGATCCCCTAAAAAGGACCGCTACAGCTCCTCGACAGCACCTTCTAGCTCGCGGGGTCTGTATTCAACATCGATATGGCTGGGTTTCTGCCGCCGCCTTTCTGTCTCAGGTGAAGATGGCACAGGCGAATCCAGGGCCGCACGATGAATTCGCCATGAAAGGCGGTTGGCACCTTGGGCAACTGATCCTGCTTAGAAGTCGGGGCTATTAAATGACCTCGAGTTGTGTGCATCTTCTATCCGTTCCCCTGTGACATTTGGCTCGTGTACCATATAAGACAGCCGCATGGCAACGTAACTATCTACATTTCTATTACCTGCTGCTCGGCGTCTGTCACCAACATCACCCAACATAGAGAGATGTCTGTGTTATCGAGGAAGCGATTCACAAAGCACGAAGAGAAATTGTCATGTTCGACCTGCAGATCTTTAAAAAGGAATAGTGCGTGTCACTACTATAACCAGACAACGGAAATGACATGGCAATGACGGGGCAATGGCAAGGCAATGGCAATGACACGGAATCGTTACTAGTAGCCAATAACATAGCTGTCGAAAGGTAGTGAGACGCTCAAGTTGCTCCACGCTATCTATCAACTTCTCCTGTCTCAAACATGATGTATTCAGTATGGCCCGGAGACGCTGATTTGTGACTTTATTAGGGGACGGGAGTTAGTGAAGGAATTAATGGTCATTTGCTACATATATTAAACTGTGCGACGCTGTCCCCAGTCAACCGCATTTTGTATACCTCGGATGCAGCTTGCCCCCTTCTCAATATACGGTCTCTTTACCTACTATTATAAGCACTATTCCTACCCTTCATCCAGACAACTCCCATTCTATTTATCTTCAATGAGCTCATCGATCACTACTGATAGGTGCTTGTCGCGGATAACGCCTATTTACTCTCCCAGCCAAGATGAGCCTATGAAATGCAACATCGCACGTCCATGGTGGGAAAAGGCAGGCATCGACGTTCTAAAGTCAAAGTACTTCACCGACACCTGCCTCGTCCGCAGATTCAACCTTTTCTCAGACCCCACAATTGCCAACAACGCATTTCATGAGCGTCAACGACAATGTTCTCCTTCAAATTCTTCCAGAAGTAATTCTGAAAGTGGCGATCAAGAGCCTGTCCAAGAATCCAAGATAGTCGACAATACGTTACAGCAAGGAAACCCACCCGCTCCAACCTGGGATAAGGAGCGAATTCTCTCATACCTAGCTTCTTCGACGGATGCTACCAATATCGCTGAGAAACTTGACTTCTACATATGGTCCAAGCTATGCAACTCCTTTATTTCCTGGGCGAAGTTTGCACTTGGGTACGACGAGCCTACTGTTTCAAAGTTCGTCCTTGACTTATCTGCTCTACGCAATGACCTCGCAATATGTTTCCAAGAACTTGGTCAGCCACAGGTCTGGATATTAGTCGGGGAGGTATGTATATGTTGCTTCAATCCAAGGTGATAAAGCGCCGACGTTTCTAGGCATCGCAGGAGCTAAACCCTCTACTACGCTGGCTGTTGAATTCCTGTATATCCGAAAACGAATCTCAATCTGACCCACATGCTGCGATTTCCTTTATATTGGGGCCGATTGATCATCTCTTTTCTAGAGAAACCGAGGGTATCATATATGTGCTAAAACGACTTTCAATTCTCGCAACGCGTTTCCAGGATAGCATGCGCGAAACAAATTATAACGAATGGCAAAGATTATTCCGGAATGGGTTCACCTTCTTCGATAATATCAACTGCAATACTCCGGAAACTCACGCTGACTCTATTGTACAAGCTGATAGCAAGTTGTTTGCTGGAGTGTCTACTTCTGATCTCGTTCGACCAGAAAGTCAACAACTGGGCCTCATTGGCATCGTATGGAGCAGGCTGTGTTCCGATGTTATGGCCTCTGTTATTGCTGACTACGGCTTATCCGTGCATATCAGTAAAGTTGCTGTAGTAAGTTACTGTCTTCGATCTATATATAATAAGCTAATATCATCAGCGTTTAATATCTTTAGGGGACTACCACTCTGCCACCGCCATTTTGACTGGCCTTCGTCTTGCTAGAATTGATCGAGAGGAGTTGTCTGCGTTCTGGCACCTTGTTGACATGGAAGACAATTATGGCGCGTATCGGGCGGAGG
>JPJS01000208.1:0-70839 GCA_000750665.1 Pseudogymnoascus sp. VKM F-3557
GAGGTATCCAACCGTCGTGGTCGTGTGCCTCTGATTCTTTTTGCTTTCCCTCACGTGCGAGAGATAGCTCTTCAAAGTGATACAACTCACCCGTCGTTTAATTTGTTTCAATACGTTCGTTTCGCAAGGGTGGGGTTAGACCGTCCTATCGCGGTTGAGGGAGGATTAGACGGAAAAACACGTCCGGATTTTAACTGTCCCATCGCGATAAGGGGAAGAGCAGCACTGGATCTTGACCGTCCTATCGTGGTTGAGGGACGATTAGAGGGAAGTACAGGTCCGGATTTTGACTGTCCCATCGCAATGGCGGGAATAGCAGCACTGGATCTTGACAGAGGATTAGAAAGGACGTTTCTGGGCATACCAGGTATGCTCTGCAAATTTGTATCTAAAAGTGGTTTATTTAACTGTAGTAGATCTCGCAGATCCTCGCAGCAATGATACTGCTTTCTACTTTTCCCCTAAGTTGAGCAAGTACGATGATAGTTCACCTACGATTCCAAAGAATGCACCCTCGCCCCCTATTCGACTTGTTCGAAAGGCACACACTTCCGGGGCAGCAACTCAGGACGCTCAATCTCCAGGGTTTCTCACGAGTAATCGCAATGAGAACAGCTTTTATGGCCACCCCGTAATCAATGGACAGGACATCAAAAAGCGCATTGCACGTCAGTTAGGCGCTGCCCAGGCCAAGGCAGTTCCAGCGAAAGGTGTTGGGTCATGCAGCACAACCCTGTCAATCCCTCAAAGACTCGCCATATCAATACAGCCGCCAGAAGCAACCCGGCCGGGAATAGAACTATGCCCCCCGCCCCAGGTACGGCTGTTGCAGCCCGAGGACATACGAAACGTCTGGGCCACCGCGATGCTGCTCAGCAATGGTACAGATGTAACAGATCAGCTCGGGGGAGAGCTCAATCGGTCTCCCGGTGATGATGGAAAAACATTTTGCTTCTCTGGGCTAACAATCCTCAGCGAAGGAAAGTATTGCCTCAAGATAATTCTATGTCATATGGATTTTGATTCTTACCCTGGAAGTGTTATTCAGGTTGGGTGCCTGATTAGTAACGATATTGAGGCGAGGGAATAGGGGTTTGCCAAGGCAGCGGGCGCTTGAACAGGTTTCTCGGCTGCATCCTGTGGTATCGCAGGTAAAAATCATCATGCTTGTTCGACCTAGGGAAGGGAAGCAGTAGCTGATCCTATAGACTAAGAACTCCTGTCAAGATGAATGTACGTCAGTATAGATGCTGCGTGTCACGCATGTCAAGGTATCCTAGGTTCGGGACTAGGAGCTTAAGGAGTCGAGACGGCCATGGAGGCCCACCATGTGGGGTTAGTATTACGACATGAGCGACGTTATCACGAAAGCTATAGTCCCTTTAATATCACAATCGCCTCCTCCTTCCCCTCCTCCTTCCCCTCCTCCTTCCCCTCCTCCTTCATCTCCTCCACCGTCTCGACATACGCTGCGTGAAACATCTGGTAGTCTCAAGAACCTTGGAGGTATGGATGGACGGGATAAAAGAAGCGAAAACGTACAGCACAGGGCGGACATTCTCGATCAAAATTACCTTCCATCACTGCCTCAATCAAGAGCCCCAGAGAAAAGATCGGGTTGCGAAATTGCAGCAATGATTGCAATCACAGGTCATAGCTTACTATCGTTGATGCAATGACTATTCTAGAAGCGAAGTCTCTCATCTCTCATTATGACTCGTACATAAACAGTAGCATTTTGTGCCTACCATTACATTCAGCAGTCTCTTCTCCTCAAGAATTTTGTTATTCTTGGAATGTTCTCGGTCGAGAGTGTAGATGTTGCGATCCAACTGGTCAATGATATCTTCGTTTCGGAAGCTTCGATGGACGCATCCTTGTTTCTCTCAGTCTTCCATCTCTTGTGACTTATTTTCCATCTGTGATAGTGGTCGAAGTACAAGCTCCTCCCACTGCTCACTCAAACCTTGACTGCCAACTGTGGTCCTCGGCGACCGCCTCAAAGATATGTCGCATGACAGTAGGCGTGGGGTTTGCTATCTGGGAGTATATTTGTATCTGGTTGAACAATGTGAGGTAGATTGATGCTTAACGTCGAGGAAACCCGGAGACAGTTTCTGACCTAGGATACCATGACATAGTCAGTATCTTGAGAAGAGTAACAGCGTAAAAAGGATTGAAATGTGAGAACGTGGGAATCGATTTGACCTTGATATTCATTTGTCGAGGCACGCGAAGGCCAGATTCAGAGCGTGTGGAGAAATAAACGCAACATTTGAAATCTGAGCAGAATCAGACGCTACAGACGAGGAGATTGTGAAAACGAAGACGCGACGCCCGGATTCTCAGCCAGAAACCCGTACACTTGAAGCCAAAAAGATCGCTGGCTGAGCCAAAATATGATCGGAAAGGTGTGGGCCAAAAATGACCCAGCCTGTCTGATTGGCCCAGCAAAATCGACTGCCCCACCTGAGCTAAAAGGCGACTCTTCTGATCACATGATTGAACTCGCTTCGCAACTCCAGCTCAACCTCCGGAAGAACAAGTTCTTCAAAGTACGCAACTAAACCAGAACTAATTCGAATCCTGAGAGAGCAGTTCGATAGCCTGGATTGAGGGCTATCGTGGGATGTTAATTAATTGCCAGGCGCTGATGGAAGTCGACTATTACAATTCAGCTCACGAAGCCCTTCGATCGAGGATCCGTCTGCAAACGTCACGGTGATGAAGAACACGACAAACAAGCTGGACCCAATCACTGCGGTCACATCTGACAAATCATTCTATGTTCTCTACAAATAGAGCGGCCACATAGACACTAACGACTTCTATAAAGTGCAAAGTCTCCATCGACTCCGTCCTGCGCCCAGAACGACTCAGGCTTCACCACTTGTATGCAACAATGCTGCTGAGGATCCATCGATCACTGTTTTCGATAAGGCCCACACAGCTAGGAGCACTCTCCGAGGTTCTACGAATACGCTACCAAACCCTCAGCTACGAATCCCACCCCAATCATGGTCACCAGCATTGAGAGCCAGTTACTGTGTATATCAATGGGTCACTCTGATTCCACGGCGCTGCGTATCACAAATGACCAACTGTAGCCATGCATCTCATCTCTAGAACTCTTCTCTCTCAGTTGATCAAATGCCCCAAACGGAGTACAGTCAAATTCTGAAAATAGGCTAGACTGTTGTGATGCCACTAATGCCAAATAATGAAGCTTAAGATCACGAAGATGCAGAGTTTTCACCCTACGGTACTCATATATTAGGCTGATAAAATTGCCCAATGAGGCACTTTGCTAGCATGCAGAAAGGAAAAGGGGCTCATTAACGAGCCCAAAAAGCAATAATCTCGTCGAAGTCTTCCGTCGTCAAGCTCTTCACGTCTCGATCCTCCTTGGTAATTTCCCTTCTCAGGCGACAGGCAACTCTAAGAGCAATGGAAGCTTTTTGCATCTTGCCCATCGCCTCGAACAATTTGCCCTTGAGGAACGTAGTGCGAGCAATCTCGTTCTTGTGTGCACTCGGATCAACAGACCAGATGTCCAGCGCCCCGTTTATCATAGCACTAAGAGAAGTCAGAGAAATGTTTGCCTACTTAGTTGAAGCTGGCAGCACTTACATCGCCTCTTGGCTCCTGCCTGAGCGGATAAAATGCTCCGCGATCTTATGGGTGACATTTGCAGTATAGAAATCTCCCTCGCCCACCGTCGCGCGCATGTGGCGCCACGTTCTCTGGTGGTATTCAAAACTCTCATCCCATTGGTTTTGCGCAGCACGGAGGTTACCAAGTACATAAAGAATCAGTCCAGTCCGGACAGATTCTCTATCATCCTTGCCCAGAGCCTTTTCCCTGCGCGCCAAACTGTCCAGAAGAAGCGTGTTGCACTCTTCATGCTTGCCCTGCGCAAGAAGAGCCCAGCTCAAATTGGCCTCGCCCGCCCGTGGAATGTAGTTGCCAAGAGCTTTGCGGATCCCTAGCGCTTCCTTGAGATCGGCTTCACCCTCCTCATACCGTCTATCCTGAATGCGTGAGATCCCTCTCTCTGCGTAGGCGAGGTATAACCTCTCGTCGACAGTTCCCAGCCCTTCGCAGATTTTGGAAACTAGACCGAGAGAACGTTCTTTGTGAACGCGGCTTGTATCGAAGTCGCTCGCATCCATGGCGATAGCTCCTAAGCAGAAGTAAATGTCTGCAAGCACGGAATCTCGATCCGGGTGTGTTGAGAACTCGCAGATACTGAGAGCAGTTTCGAAGAAGCCATCAAATTCCTTTGTTCGTCCACGCTCTTTTTGATACCTGATAATATTAGAGCAAGAAAAATGCCTGAATATCGTATACGCACCATGCAGCCTCATTCAGTAATTTTGCAAAATGCAACCTGGTGGCCTCGGAGGGATCTAAAATGGCTGGCCAGAGCTGATGTATCCTTAGAACGTGGGGATAAATAGCCGCACAAACAGGCCACCTTCCAACATGTAACCTGCCGCCAGTTGACTTGGGCTGGGGTAGCTCTGGCTTTTTTGATGGCTTGGGCATAGCCGATGGCCAGTCCGCCCAAAGAATTCGAACGACTTGGTCGAACATCAACCGCTTCTTCGTAATATCCATTGTTGCCAAGATTGCATCTTGTACAATGCGATGGACCGATATCTGCTGCTTTTGCTTATCTCTGTGGACCAGAGATGACTGCAAGAGATCAGCTCGAGCCTCAATGTAGTTACTCTTCTTGAACTGTGCGCCGCCAGAAAGCAGTTCTACCGATGCTTCCATCAACAAGTCTTCTCCAATGACATCAGGATCAAGAAATGAAATCAGCTCCAACAGCTGTCGAGATTGAGGCTTCAACTTCTCAAACGCCCAAACAGTGGCGAGGGAGTGACGATATGTGACTAAATTGGTATCGAACTTTGTCTCATAAAGACTGGCATGTTCTTCATGATCCGTATACAGCTCGAAAAACTCTGACAAGGTAAGGTCCTGTCGACGGATAATACCTGCCATCTGGGAGATGGCCAGCGGGACGCCACCAAGTGCATCGGAGATTTGTCGCGCTGTATCGTCTTCTAGCTCATTGGAAATGCTAGTGAGATGGTTGAATAAGGAAAGGCTGTCTTGCTGTGTAAGTGGGCCGAGATCAAGTCCTAAAGGTCTTCTCGTAAACATGTTTTTAGCTAATGGGTCGCGGCTAGTGATTAGAATTGACCCACTGCCCTGAGGCCAGTAGTCCGCCAGGATCATTGGGTCATCTGCGTTGTCGAATATAAGCAGCCAGGTCGCTTCTGATCTAGCTTCACCAGGTTCAACAAACTCATCCGACCCCGAGAGATGATTTCGAGGATTGGAGAGCCATCCTTTCACAATTTCTCTGCTGACAATCTGACTCCTACACTCGGATGAATCTTCGAGTCCCAGTGCCAACGAAATTTGCTGGTAATGGTGGTCAAGTTTCGCAACCTTATCCGCCGCGACCCAAAATACTGCATCAAAGGAAGCTTTGTGACGTCGGGAGAACTCGCGGGCTATTTCCGTCTTTCCAATCCCCCCAAATCCGCAAAGTGCGAACTGTCGTAGAGCGGTGCCCGACGCTGTCACCATGTTCTTCGAAGGCAAAAGCTCGACTGCAAGACGCTCCAAGATATCTTCGCGGCCGCAGAAATCTTCATTTGCCGAATGCGTATTAAGAAGGAAGCATGGTAAGTGAAGAGTTTTCCGAATCTCAGTATTTGGTGTTGTAGGATATACCAACTCAAACCCAGAAAGAGATGTTCCTTCTGTTGCTCTGGTCGAAGGCCATTCTGTTGCTTTGTTCGATGGCCATTCGGTAAGTTCCAATTGCTCAGCTGATCGACGTCAGTATGGTGACTTGGTGAAAAATGGATCTTAAGCTCACCTTTGAGTGGTAGTTCGCTAATCGTGGGCGAATAAGCGCTCATCGTTGCGTATTGGTATTCCTCTGGACACATTAGCACCATTCGGTAGCTTTCCGCAGCTTTCCGATAACTTCATAACCTACGGTCCTCGAGTCGAAGTGCAACAAGATGCGCAGCGTCATGAAAAGTCTCGTAAATAAACTTGTTGAACTCGGGTAAGCCTTCGCCGCCAATGCTCTTAGTGAAAAGACAGGTCTCGTGATGGTTGAGATTGAGGCCAATAACTGTTTCCATCGGGGCATGAGTTGAACAAGCTTCACGGTTAACCAACTAGATTCCGAGTTAGCATTGATAGCTCAGCCAAGGGCTCGGGACTTACTTGTTGGTATTTTGGTCGCAATGTTGTCGAACTGTTTTTCGATTCTCTCAGTTCATACACGGATAGCATGGGGGTACGGAACGCGATTCCCTCGAACCTATCTGCGAGGTCTAGCAAAATGGCGCCTTCCTGCTCGATATTGGCGTTTGAAATCTTCAGGATCTTACCGGTCGTTGCTTCCAGGACGTCTCGAAACCGTACCAAGCTCGTGGTCTTCTTGCCATAGCGATGTGGAGTACTTAGGAAGATAACGCCAGCTATAGCGTTGACAGTTGATCCATATCGAGGAAACTGTTTGTTAGCGACGCACAAAGCCTGTTTGACTACAACGCCACCTAAGCTGTGGCAGACTATTAAAATTGGCTTGGTAGTGGTCTAGAGAAGAGACATCAGCAAGCATGCCGGCAGCTCGAAGGGAACGAATCTAGACTACTTTACTTACCAAAGGTGGGTCTGATTGTGATCGCGCATCACTTAAATGTTGGAGAAAGTCGTAACCCAGTATCAGAATCGACTCCCAGGAAGGCTTGGTGCCCCCAAATGGCGAAGAATATTCGTACGCGAGGATGCGTGCCCCAGCGCCGGAGCCAGGTAGGGTGGCGAGCCATTCTGGGTCAGCAAAGGGCCATTTCTCCGGTGAGATAGTTCCTGTGCCGGGAACGAGGACAATGCTACATGTGAAGTAAGTGGAAGTACTGAACTGAGCCTGGCCATAGGGTTCTCTTACTCGACCCCATCCCCAGAAGTATCAACTGAATCCCGCAGGACGTGAAGATGGCCGGTGGTCGCCATGATTGCAGTCTAGTGAAAGGTGGGACGTTCTGGGGAGAGGAGAAGGAAAGTGGACATGGAGAGCTGTTAAGGATGTTGGAATCGGTGGGACATCAATTTGGGGATGCGGGGCGTTTCACGGATATGCGGGGGAAGTGGTCCCAGTAGTATTCCGTATATATTAAGCTATCCCATATGGCTTAACTATTTCAATAATATAACCGAACCGGTGGCATAACTTAGCCGTAATAATATATCTTCCAATACATACGGTACAGTATAGGCACACGGTATATTAAGGCCCCGCAATTGTCGTGATATTTTTAGTTAAGTGTTACCTTACTGACGGCACTGATGTAGGGGTTGTGTTGCACCTCCGGTCACAGAGAACGTTGGCTCTACGCTCGCAGGTGCAATGCACCCGGCAGTCCCAAGGGTACTAAACAGATATTGTCATACTATTGGTGTTGGTATTAACGGTGCTATTACAAATATTGAAACAATGAGATCACACAATATAACCCGGATCTTTCTCGCTCCTTCCACCCGCCATTCCTCGCCTAACATCGCGACATCCTCTCCAGAACCTCAGCCACCACCTTTTCAGAACCTGAAAGTCCCAAAGATAAAGAATGTAGGCAAACAGAGTGATCGGAACACATAAGACCAGAAACCACCAAAATCTCACCGTGCTCTGCCCAAGGAGATCAATGTTCATTCCAAACAGGCTGGAGCTGAAGCTAAGAGGAATAAAGAGCGACGCAAGCACAGTCAACTTCTTAAGTCGCTTAGACTGCTCAATGGTTTTGCGCGATTCCTCGATCGTGGCTTTGTTCATCGCCAGAGTTATGCCCTGAGTGCACATTTTTGACAAGTCGATGCAACGAACATGGAGTTGTTCATAGTCTTCCAAGAGGTCGTTTGTTTCAAAAGCACCGTCGGAATTACTGGATCCAACGTTGCTGTCCGTCTCGGTCTCTGAGGTGCGCCGACGTGTGCCCATGCCCCTACCGAGACCCGGTCGCACAGCACTTTTCGGCATCGGGCTTTCCGCTTTGCCCCCATTCAATCCTTGACTACTTCGCTTGGCCAACTTGCAGAGTGCACGGGTACTATCTTTCAGCTGCTGGGCATGTCGGTTGAGAATGTTGGAAAGGTATAGAAAGGTTTCTAGTGCGTCAGCTGGAACTCCTTCGGCTATAGTGTTTATCTGGATTTGAATTCTGGACTCCATAAGATTCAAGAACTGGACTTCGGAGAAAGCCGCATGCGCATACAAGGGGATGCACATGGAAAGCGGATCTTGCGGCGCGCGACGGGCCAGGCCGACAAGTGCGACCAATGAATCGTACTGCAAGGGAAGGATGGCCGTGCTTTGCTGAACTTCTGCAGAAGCATTCGCATCTGGATCCAGACGATTGGTGGTGGTTCGAAATGCCATTTTGTGATGATGTTGGAGGATAGGTAGTGATGTAGCCTTGGTTTCGACGTGACTTGTCCATGGGCCCGGGGGAGACTTTTCCAACGGTCGACCTTGGTCCATCCAGGCAATGACTTGAATGCGAATATTAGCAAAGATTATTCTCGTGCTATGTAGCATTGTCTCTTACCAGCCCATCCTTTATCTGTTTTCGTGATACAAAGTGAGATCCATTGTTCCATCACAGAGAAGCACGAGCACACAGTGGAATATTCGCGCACCAGCGAGTCTCCGCAGCTGACTCTAGCAGATCCAAGCTGTTGTATCTTGTATGTTCCGAGCTCAATGGATTGATCTGACCGCTGTGACGGGAGATTCTGTCCGCCAAAATCATCGCGATGGAGAAGGGTGCTCACACAAAGTCGAAATATGTTATTTGAGGAACTACCAAGTGATGGGGAACTGTATGCATGTCTATCAATGCTCGCGGAAAGAAAATCCATGTGTCGCCTGAAGAATTCCGGGTCGATGTTGTATTTGCTCCCGATGACCGACACCCACGATGGTGAAATGAAACCTCGAATGAAGACTAATTGCCCCAAGCCTGCCGCTGGAACAGAAGTGGCAGCGAAGAAGGCTTCATGTTGCTCCTGACTATATTGTTGCACATCCCACTTCCTCTCCCCGCTGTTGTATACCACAACTAGATCGTGGGGCTGTTCGGACTTGGAAGCGAAAAGGGTGGCATCTTCTTCAGCTTTCGTTGCGTTGAGAAGACTACGGTCTTGTAGCAGCCAGTCTCCAAGGTCGACATAATTGTTTCCCGGGAAGGCAGAGGTGCTCGAATATCTTCTGGAGAGCGAGATAATTGCTCGGGTGTAATTTTCGGGTGTAACTGTCAAGGCACGGGTTAGTTAGCCCATAGATTGCGGACCGATGATAGGATGTGACCTTACGTGCGGACTTTCTGCGCTCCATGTTCTATCGTGTACTGCCACTTAGCATACTGATAGCATAGCTAGTAGTATAAATGTCAACGCACTGACGGTTTGACCAGCGGTGTTAGACAAAAGGATGATTATTATAGAGGCTGGCACAACTTACTGCACACTCCACACTACACGTCTTTATCATGGTGGAGAGCGAGGCTGAGTCATGCAAGTCAAGGATGAGACCGTTTAAGCGCTTGCGCCAATGCATGATACTGAAACAAGACTCAGCATGGTATTAGCGCCAGGTAGGTGATAAAAAATGGTGATGAAATGTTCATTGGGACGGACGTAGTCGCTGAAGCGTACTCTTCCGTATGATATTAGGCGCAAAATAGCGGAAAGTAGCTTGGGCCAGGCGCTCGCTATCCTACTCCGCAATTGCAAGCAGCCTTATTATTCATGTTGGTTAGGCCCATTCAGAGACGATCAGAGCGATGCGCTGCCTATAGTAACGCATCCTGATTTATCAATGTCCAATTATAGTGTTTCTGAAACGAGAATGGTTTCAAGCACCGCGCGCTAACTACGGGCCGCCGGCCGCCCATCGCCCGGATCCTTAGTGGGATTAGTTACAGTACACCGACAAGCTTCCGTACGGGTCTGTGCACGAGATGGCTCCGGGTGCCATCAATTTGAATCAAAGTTGGCCTTCGTTCTGTACTCATGGCTCCCCTTGATAGAAAGTAAGTGCCCTCCAACAGTAGACATCTATGTATGGCCTTTAGCATGGGCATTATACCCCGAATCCCCCAAACTAACAAAACTGCCCCCAGCTTCCCCGCAGTCCGCGCCTGCATTTTCGACATGGACGGGCTTCTCATCAACTCCGAAGACATAATCACTCTAAGCACGAACCACCTTCTTGAAAAGTATGGAAGGCCTGCCTTTACTCCGTCGATTCGAGCTCAGCTCATGGGTGTCTCAGGCTCGACAAACGGCGACGTGTTCCACAACTGGGCCAAGTTGCCCATCTCCCGCGAGCAGTTCGCCCTTGAATCGAGCGAAGAGATGCGACGACATTTTCCGGATTGCAAGCCGCTGCCTGGCGCGGAGAAGCTTCTGTCGAACCTCAGCCGTGCGCGTAGTGCTTCTTCTGGAGACAGGATTGAACTGGCATTGGCATCCAGCACCAAGAGCCATAGCTACGAACTGAAAACTTCAAGGCCAGAGACGAAGCGACTGCTCAGCTTCTTCCCGTCCGACAGGCGGGTCCTGGGTGATGACCCACGAGTGCGACAGGGTCGAGGGAAGCCAGCGCCTGACATATATTTAGTCGCGTTGCAGTCGTTGAACTCGGCGGCAAACTCTGGCGAAAAGGCCGTCATGCCCAACGAATGTTTGGTTTTGGAAGATAGCGTGGCCGGGGTAGAGGCTGGAAGACGGGCTGGGATGAGGGTTGTTTGGGTGCCGCATCGAGATGTGGCGGTCGAGTATGAAGTGGGGCAGAAGGATGTACTGGCTGGGAGGACGGGAATGATTGAGCTCGGGGACGACTGGCAACTAGGAGAAATTGATGACGGCTGGGCTGAAAAGATACAAAGTCTGGAAGACTTTGATTACGAGAAGTACGGCATCGATGTGCCGTCCTAATAATCTTTTACGGTGAAAGTCAAAATCGGTGTCACACAGGAACACTTTATACAATACCACCCGTCCCATTTACGTTCCTTCTGTTCTCAGCTCTCAAATCCTCATTGCGTTAAACTTGCCTGTTGTATATACAAAATTGATCACAGCCTTGACTGTGGGTATGTCTGGCCGCCACGCGTCTTCCGTCCATTGTCTTCCCTGTACGTCGGTGACCCACTGGTTCCATCCCCCTTACATGAAAGAAAGGTCGCTCCATCTCTGCTGAAGCTTATGGCACATTGGAACCTGTTCGGCCGCCCCTTCTCGCAGTCAAACAACAGATGACGCACCGTGTCAGGGTTATGCCACATCTATCCTGGGCTGACACATGATGGATGCTTCCCCTGACGAGAGCATGTTGTACGTCTTGACCGTGTGGTGACTGGCCAAATGTGACCACCGGCGAGGGAAGAGGGTTTCAATTGGCATTTAACAGCCTCTTTGGCACAGTTATGTTTGCAATCCTGCCCAAGCGTCACGATCTGCTAGGAGTTCTGCGGACTTCTTTTCCCGGAGTAATTGTCATGTCTCTCCCGACAGAGTGTAATCCAGAGTGACTACGCTGTAATTTTCGCTCTCGATGTGGATGGTAATATCTATGGCACTGTGGCGCACGACACTATTTGAACATGAGTTAGAATAGCAGCCAAGATATAGGGAGGGAAAGGACGTTACGCAAGTCCATTGCCCTTCAGATGTGTGCAGCGACCCCCACAGTCGATTTTCATTGAGATCGGATCCTTGTCATGAGCGATAATCACTTGAATAAGGAGCGGCGCAATGGCATCGGGGCTTCGAAGTGAAATAGCACCTGTCCTTGTGGCGTGTCTCGCATAAATCTGAAGCAGCTTTGCTGAAGGAAAATGTGATGTCAAAAAAGCCGTCATGAACTATTCTGATGTCAGCGTGAGAATATCATTACTTAATATCCATCTCACCTTATTGTTAATTATCTCCCGGGGCAACAGACTTCTAGTATTCACGTAGATGAAATCCTTTTCGGTTGGAAGACTACGCAGTACGTCCAAAGTATCGCGGTCGAAGTCCCGTTCATCGCGGACCCACAAGCACTGCCACGCTACAAACCCGTTTGACTCGAATAACCTCCTAGCAGCTTGCAAATTTGCCCTCGAGAGTTCCCCAAGAGTGCGCTCTTGTTCGGTGACCTCAATTGTCGCCTCGATAGATGTGTCGGCCATTCTGAAAGGAATTGATGCATCTTTACCGTCATGGAGGAGAGATTTCGGCAATAAGCGACGAAGTTGCTTATGTAATAAGCACCACGTAATTAACTCACGCGCCGTCTTTCGTCCATAGGTTTCTTGCCTGCCTTATTCTGCACCGTGCGTACTATCCCGAAACATCCCAATGTCATCTTCAAATCCAGGGAAGCAGAATGACATAGCTGCGAATGCGTCACCTGTACATGATTCGAGGTAGGGAGGAGTGCTTCCGCCCGGCGGTAGCTCTGCGCTCGTCGCAGAAGGAAGCCCAGCGGAGGGCTGCCGCTTGTCACTGAATAGACAACCTTCACCGGACGTCTCATTTTCTGAACGATTTGTTGAGTGCTCCCCTGCAATATATTCATCCATGACAGAAATTATTACCGGCGCGTTTTGTGTATTAACCCTCGCAGGGACTATTTTGGGAGTTATTGTCGTCTGATGGTAAGATGTCATTTTCGAGGACTGACCAGATGCTTCCTCGATTAGACGCTTCGAGCTTGACTCTGCACTGTGCGACACTTCGACTGCACAGATGTTAGTTCTGTACGAAACGACTTTGCGAAAGGATATCGATCACGTACCAGGTTGGATCTGCTCATAGGATGTTCGTCGACGCTTCAGCGATGGTACTGAATCCTGCTTGGATGTACATCTTGCAATGATCATACCCCGTCTCAGATGCGTCGCTCTCCCTTTTCGAATGATCACATCCCCCTCGTCTAACTCGTATTCTAGCTGCCATTCATTTGCGAGCCTTTGTAATTGCGACGGCGACAGAATGACTGCAATCTCCTGTGCTTTTGTCAATATCGTCACGCCAGATGCCATTGGTCTCACCATTTCTTGCCGCTCATGATGTTCCTCGGGCTCTGCAAACTCTGTAGAATGATCAACCAGCCAGTGCTTGTTCATGTCAGTCTTCCAGAGACCTTTTCGAGTTTTAGACACAATGACCTTGCTACAAAATACACAGAATGGTTTCTGGAAATATGACTCGTGCTCTGCATCGCGAGATTTGAAGTTGTTGAAGTGGTTGCGTAGTTTTCCAGCTGGATCAGGACTTGATGCAAAGTAGGCAAAGTTGCAACTTGGTGACGGGCACTGTATTGCATATTTAGAGACACAAGCCATCTTCTCAGTCAATGTTAGTCAACAGATTGTTCATGATGAAGGACAGAAGAGCACGAGGCATACGCCAACGAATACGCCAACGAATACGCCAACGAATGCGCCAACGAATACGCCAACGAATGCGCCAACGAATAAGACGACAGATAACACGACAGATAACACGACAGATAAGGACTACATTAAGTCAACAATCCACCTTTTCTTACACTTCTATCCAAATATCGTTAAAGGGGCCGGTTTGCTATGTAACATGCTACACGGTTCATTTTACATTTTGGTGTTCTCTTATAGCCTGAACCATTCGCGAGATCCCAAAACGAGTGCAAATTGATTGTTTATGGCATCAAATGTTCGGTAATGCATCTACTACCTACTACATCCCGTGCGAGAATTTTCTAATTCGAACCATGCAAGCAGGTCATACAACATATGTCCCAATTATCTGTTTGTGATATTGGCATTACTTTACTGAACTCCAATCCGCTCACCAAAGAAGACGCCGCATAGCGCGAGCGATTACGTACAAGGCCACCATTTCCCTTAGTACTGATTTAAGACTACAAGACAAGAGGCAGCATTAGTGGCGACGCGTTGCGCGTCGGTAAATGTTGTCGTCCTTTTCCGAACAAACCCTGCGTCGTTTATGCGTTAGTCGCTTCTTTTCCCCAACATGCCACTTCAAGCCAGCCAAACCAAAAGGAACTGGCAGACGCGACGTCCGAAACATTTCGCTCAAAGAATCCAAAAGAAAAGTATGGATCTGATACACATGTCTATCTGCCTCTTGGACATCACCACCCCGTGCTCTTCGGCCTCGGACCCATCTCGCTCTCAATGTGGGGAATCAGCAGGTCATCCATGAGCTCACGCCCCCCGCCCGCGTCGATATTCATCGCCTCACTCGCCGAATGGAGCAGCGGTCTCACCGCCGGCACTCTCTTAACATCCATGTCAATATCTTTGTAAGCCGTCCGATTCTGACTGGGTGGACGCTTTGCCAGCAGCTCCACACCCGCAAGATCGTGCGTGTACAGCGCCTGTTCCTGCTGCACTGGCTGCCGCGTCCTGCTCGCATTGCGCGACTTTGGGCTCGAGGGCCGCTCGAAGACGCCGGTGTCCGGCGCCGGTGTCGAACTGTCGCTGCGGTCGATGCCGTTGGCGGCGGACTTGAGCGTCTGGTAGGAATCTTCTTTGCTGGATTTCAGAGCCGGCGAACTGTCTAACGGGTTCGTGATCGTGGACTTCAATGGCTGTCTATCTTCTGGCCCAATCGGCTTGGACGCAAAGAATATGTGGGGGGATATGGGCTCAACCGGCGACAGCAAGATCCCCGCACCCAGAACCTCATCGATGCTGGGCTGGTTCCCCTCAGGCTCCATCAGCGATGCAAGGGAGCTCTGAGTGCTTTTGGACTCACTTAATCCGTTGGACTGGGTGCTATTCTTGCTCTTTTCTCTGGCCTTGCTAGAGAGCGCTTGAGCGGGATCCCTTCTGTGTGCCAGAGCGGGCTCCCTGACGCGCGCGGGGATGGCGGGATCACTGACAAGCTTTGCCTGTGGTCTCTTTGAAGTATCGACCACAAGAAGCTCTCGCTCTCCGCGGCCTAAAACGCCATAGAGCTTCACTTCGCCGCTTTGTATACCAAGAACAGCACTCGTGCCAGCGTAGGTAGCATCACCCTCCGTACCAGAACGATTGGCGAGCACGACAATAATTTCACCATCATCCTCGCCACGTATCAGTGGTTCTAATCTGGCAACCCAATACGCAAGAGTCTCCATGTCCGGTTCTTTTGGAAGTCTGCTATATGATCTTGCATCCTCGCGTGTAACCCAGGCCATGGAGATAATGACCATGTTGGCTTGCCTGTGCAGAATGTGATAGGCAAATTCCCAAGCGCTCCACGGAGCTTCAAACTTGTAAGGGCTGCCGCTGTTAATGAATGCTAGACGTCATGATTTGAATATGCTTACTTAAGGTCCATGCCTATTGATAGAATAATCAGCCCTCATGATCACAACCAGCTTCTCAAGACTCACGTTCAAATGATTTGGTCGGCCACTTACATATCCCCATAGCGACATTCCCGAGGCCTTCAATCACGCCGTCATAGAAACCATCTGGTCCCTCCAATGCCCATGTCTCATCCGTATAGTAAAGAAACGACTTTCTGTAGTTTGCGATTGTCTCTCCCTCCTTGTTTACCGTAATTGCTGAGCTGTAGTATTCTGGAGAACTGATAAATGATCAGTCAAAGCGTTGCTGTGATGACTTGGGCAGGACTTTACGCTGGCCATTTCGGGCTCATGTCCACCTTTTCTGGGTATCCCACTGTCACCACACAATCATATTTCAAAGCTGTCGTTCTCGCCCACAAGGAAGTGATACCAGCTGCCGTGGGTTCAAGATAAGGTGATATATCTTTTAATGATTTGAAATTATAACCTTCAAGAGGTCAGTCTATGATCAAAGGGACGATGCCGCGAGGATGCGATGGAACAGCAAAACAGAACATTAACTCACCAGAGAAGGCCAGCTCAGGCAATACAAGAAGATCTATGTCCTTCGGGTTCGCCTTGCTCAAGACGGCGTCAGCTCGGTTGAGGTTTTGGTCGACATCTCCCAGCTGAGGCGCAAACTGAAGGCATGCGATCCGCATTATGGTCGTCGGCTGTGATGAATCGCGATGAGTGCAAGTTGCAGAACCGTTCGAAATAAACTACAGGACCACAGTGACTGCTGTCCATGTAC
Source organism: Pseudogymnoascus sp. VKM F-3557 (assembly GCA_000750665.1). Classification (NCBI taxonomy): domain Eukaryota; kingdom Fungi; phylum Ascomycota; class Leotiomycetes; order Thelebolales; family Thelebolaceae; genus Pseudogymnoascus; species Pseudogymnoascus sp. VKM F-3557. The sequence continues at coordinate 16,182 of JPJS01000208.1, forward strand.
TAGAAGAGATATATAAACAAAACACAATAACGCTTGTTGATAGCGACAGCAAGCACGCTTCAACGGATAGACATGGAGGAGGAATTCAAATGCCTGTGGCGGGGAATGGTGGGTGGACGATGGACGGAAATGCGGACAGACAGAGGTGGCCGTCGTGGATGTTGGTTGGGTTGGCTAAGAGGCAGCCTGACGGGGTCGCACGCCAACTCGAATGTTGGACCCCCTCACTTCGATCACACAGAGTCCAGTTACAATGGCTGTAAGCGAAGACGCACCCACAAAAGCCTTTGAAAGCAGATAAGAGGATACCAACAGAGTGGTTACGCTGCATGTATTGCATATATATACATGGGGCCTTTGTGATGACATTCTCCCCGCGAGGCTGCTGCGACGTGACTGGCTGTCGCGCTACGGGGCGAACCGGCCTGTGATTGGATATCGAGACATGCGCAATGTGAATGCGATGCGAGATCATGTTTTCGGATTCTCAGGCATTGGCGGTGATGGAACAGAGGGCAAATTGTTCCAGCAACAAAATGGGATTGTTGCAACTTGACCTCCAACAGAGTAATTTACATACGAGACTTCTAGCATAAATACACAAAATGACAACGGATCTCGCTGCTTCAGCTTTTATACACATGTTTGTACACATCCAGTGGCTGCTCGCTTCCAGAGTGTGGATCGGTTTGATGTGGATCTGACATTTGACCCAATAGCGATCAGGCGTAACCGCCCACACTGAGCAATCCAGATTGTTGGCGCTAAAACATTCATCCCGACTTAAGGCGCCTTTTCAGGAAGGATCCAACAGCCAAAGCCAGTAAAGTACGTGACTATGTTTAAATCATTCGAATATGTCCTTTCCGTTTTTGATGCTCCGTAGAACAACTACGACTTGTGCACCCGCTGCAAGATGCACGAGTCTGTTACAAATGTCTTTGAACATTTGTAACTCTTCCCTTGTATAGCCAAACTTTCCTGGCTCGTATTCCACATGAGGCCGTATGTACTCTATAATCTCCCTGTTGCGCTGTGATGGAAACGGTGGAAGAGCTTTCTGAAAGATCGAGTAAAGACTCATGCCCGAGGGAGGACCAAGAACATAAATGATATCACGTATAACGTTGCCTTGTCGATCAGAGACAGTGATCTAAAGATGGTGGAGTTGGTCGCTAGGGGCTTGTCCGGTGGACTCTTATCGTTGTCAAATCGCAGTAACAAGTTGAGGCCACAGGTGACGAATATTTGTTAATTGTACAGGCTATAGTTATTTTTGCAGATTCAAGTTTTCCTCCATCACACTACTTTTCGATACATCACACTACTTTTCGATACATCACCAACATCCTCGATATGGCAGACGCTGCCACGGTCGCACGATCCACCAGCCCTCTTGTGTAGTGAAGGCCTCATTTCGTCGATTTGGCCTTGTCGACTCTCTGGTGAATCTGATCATGACCCGTTGTCCCAGCTAGCCCAGAGCAATTTGAGGGTTGCCAAACCTGAACAGGGAATGTCGACTCCAGCTCCGCGAAAGACGGGCGTTGTTTTCCCTTCTTGGAGATAAACGTTGTTGCCTCCTCATTTTGCCTCAACGACCGTCATGGCAACGTCTTGATAATTTACGTAGTACAAGGGAATTCCTTGAAGATAAATGGCCGTATTATTAGCAGATATTCTACTCATCAGATCTAGTAGTGATGCAAACACCACTTACGGATATATTTGTTCATCGAAGGATCGAAGGCGGTTTGAAAAATTACCCGGACACTTTGTAAGCGAGCGTGTTGATACTACCGTACGCGTGTCAATACATCTTATTTCATCAAAACAATGGATTCATCACCACCCCAAACTGACGGAGAATGGCCTACACCATCGAAAAGGACGTCTCGAGTCTTATCCCGATATGCGCATATGTCTGTACGCAAAATTTCAGCTGCTACAGGTGTTCCGAAATCTACTGTACAAGATCACCTAAAAGCACCAACATCACGAACACACGCGAAATCTCAACGAGGCTGAAAATATAAAATAGACATAGACACAATTGAAAAAATGATTACAAGCTTACATGGGCATTATAATGAACGTATTAAACCATGGCATATTCTTCGACGTGACTAGAAACTCAACTGTACCAACCAAACATTAGCAAATGCTTTTGCTCAACACGGATTTCACAACTGCAAAGCATGTCAAAAAGGCCTAATGTCCTCTCTTAATATTACTCGACGTCAAGAATTTGCAGAAATTCATAAAGATAAAGATAAAGAATTTTGGAAACGAGTTATTTTCACAGATGAGGTTCATTTTGCTCGAAATAACTGATCTGTTGACTATGTAATTCGCGCTCCTGGACAACGATTTTGCAGCGACTGCATTCAAATACGTCGACGGAAAACAAAGACAGAATATAGCGTTTGGGCAGCAGTTGGCTGGAATTTTAAAAGTCCATTAATATTTTATGAAAAAACTGGAATTCAAGGCGGATTTACAGGAGAGGACTATTTACGCGACTGCTTAAAGGGATTTATTGAGCCTACATTTGCACAAGCATGCAATAAACATCGCATTTTACAAGAAGACAATGATGGTGCTCACGGAACAAAGACAAATAATAATCCAAATGCAATTTGGAAACAGGAACACTGTATAAACTGTCTTAAATGGCCACCTCAAAGCCCAGACCTATCGCCTATTGAGAATGTATGGCGCATTCTAAAATCACAGGTACAGGCGCGGAACGCACATAACAAAGCAGAGTTAAAATCAATTATTTTGGAGGAATGGGAGAAAATTACACAAGATGAGATAAATACATTGATAGAATCAATGCCTACGCGTATTAAGATATGTAGACTACGTAAGGGCTTCTCAACGCCGAAATTCAATTTATTATCGCTTACAAAGTGTCCGGGTAATTTTTCAAACCGCCTTCGGATTCATATCACGTGACAAAGAATCAACCTTGGTAGCACGTGGCCAGCAGCACAGGAATGCAGCAACTGGCACAGTGCAACACACACTGCGACATACACTCTAGAGGCATACAAGATTGGATTCATCCCGTAATAAATTTTGTTATGTTCGTGTACTACTTGTGACGCACTGTACTCTGCTCCATTCCATATCGACGCCCTTGCTAATTGCAGGGGTAGTTATCTGTCTGCTTTTTCGCATTCCAGTTGTCATACGCTTCCATGGGACTGCACAGCGGAATGCGAATATACCCTGGCGTGGTGATATCACCGTCGTACACGGCGTCGAAGGTATTCTGATTTGTTATGTCGGCAGCTGGTCCGCCATTCCCGCCGTTCCCGATAAATGTGCGCACGGCGCCTGACACAAGTTCATTCTTTGTGATTGACCCATACTTATTTAGAGCACCTAGGCCAGGGAGAGCGTTAAACTTATTCGTAATATAACTACCCCCGCAACCCCCCCCCTGGGGTGGGCAATAGGCACCGTCACCGGAGGGTAGGTAGTAATAAGCGTCCTCGTCAATGGGAATTCCCGCTAAGTAGTAGAGCTTATTGTCGTAGCACCCCATAGAGGCTTCTATATCGTCTGGGAGCATATACTTCCCATCAAGTGATTGCCCTGAGTCGCAGGCGAGGCCAGAGCTAAGGACGAAAGGATTGTGGCCTGACAGTGTCCAGGCTATAGGGATGGCGAAGGAGTAGAATGTCCGGACAACAGCTTCCTCGACATCCGATTGTAACCCGTCACCAGGTGTCATGGCGTTTATATTACCGGTTGTTGAAACCGAGCCGTCTTTAATAATGGAGTATAATTTCGTGATTTCGGCTTCACCGCCGGCAAACATTTTCAACAGCCCAAGCTCTGTAGCATTTTGCCAAGCCCATGTCGTGTTGCTCATAAGAACTATACATTGTTTTAGCAACGAGACTTGCATTTGACTTCGCGTATGGGGTGTGGTTAAGTGAAAAGTAAATATTAGAAATAGACGTACGTAGGAAAGCAGACTGGTCGTCGGCGGTCCACGCAGGATGGGTCTTGGCGTTTCCTATGGCAGCATCTATCCCTGTTGACAGTATGTTTTCGCCAATTGCTTTCACTTTCGAACTAGTTATTTCTGGTAGGCTTTTTAAGGCAACGTCGAAGGCCTTTCCCCCAACCGCGCCTAGTCCTAGCGTAAATAGGCCTATAAATATATCCTTTACTAGGGTATTCTCCACAGGCACAGGAGCGAAGTCATTCTCAAAAGCCTCAAAAGTGCCAATTAAGTGCGATTTCATAGAGACTATCGCATCTATAAAGTGTTGGTATACGTTGCGCACCGTGATTAACGAGTTCTATCAAGTATTTGTTAGCTCTTGCCCTTCTAGCAACTATAACGCTGCTGTTTCTTTCCAGTTGCAAGCACTTGCTTAGATAGGGAGGTTAATATTGTAAAATACTTACTAAGATCAGATACCCTGCTGCCCCATGGCCGTCTATTATGCAACCAATAGGCTCAGAGCAAGCACCCCCAGTGCCGAGTTTTTGGCACTGCATAGCAATGCTATAGTTGAATGTCTGGGATAGCGATTGCGAGAAACCTAGATCAGTTTCAGTAAGCTTTCTTATCCTGTAAGTGTCGACGGCATTAAGCCAAGCGTTGTTTGCATCAAGCATAGCCCATCTTTGTTCCGGTGTGTAGACGCCCCAGTTCTGAACCTGAGCCGCAGGTTCAGAGCATGTGAGGGAAGCCCAATTTCCGGTAATAGGAGCCTCTTTGTACGGGTTTATACCCATCAATGATTGCATTCTAAAGCTAGGCCATGTTGTGTCTTTTGTAATTGGTGGCACTAACTTGAATTGCTGGAGGTCAGCGGCCCAGTCTGTCGTTCCACCCATTGAAAAACTCTTGTAAAGAGTAGAACGGGCAGCCTTGGTGGCAACGTCCATATAGCCGACCCACTCAGTGTCATCGTACACGAGAATGTTAGACTGACTGCGGCTATCGACGTATTTGGTGTTGACGCGGCCTTCGCTCTCGATCTGAGAAATCTCAGCGTTCGAGATGTATCCAGGTTCGTTGGTGCACGGCCCCTTTGCCGCCCCGGAGATTTTACCAGTGAAGGTGCACATCTCACCATAGCACCCAGACGTGCTCATCTTGTAGGATCGACCATAGCTCGTAACGCCAACAACAATTTTGTTTGAGGGAACACCAGCCTTAGTTATCATTACTAGGGCATTGACGGTCTCAGTAGCGTTAACATTACTGCGGAGGCAGTTACCGTCAGGGCAACCTGGGATAGACCACTTGTTGGCAAAGTCCCACTACATATAAATATATCAGCTATGCCATAACAGAAGATGCCAGAGAGTAATAGTGATCAAACTGACCTGTCCGTGCAAATCATATGTCATGTAGACAATGTAGTCGACAACAGTGCTGATCTTTGCAATAGGAAAGCCCTTTAGATACCAATATGAAGCTGGAGCAGCGATAGACAAAGACTTTCCAGGTAGCAGACCCTTTAGAATAATAAGAAATGCCAAGTAGTTATTTCCATCACTTAAATCCGCTGGGGGGATGTCAGGGATATCCGGAGCCTGTTTAGATTTCCTCAGGTTAGGGTGAAATCATTCGGAAAAGAAGTAAGGTCGGCTTACACCTGGATACTCCCAATCGATATCTACACCATCCAAGTTATGAGTGTTAACAAAATTTGCGATGTTCTTTGCCATAGTCAACCTATTTGCGGCTTTTACCCCATTGCGAAAAATCATATATGTGGCAGGTTTTGTTGAAAAGTCCCACCCTCCAAACGAGAGTATTCTCTTAGAGCTTGGTAATGTCTTAAAGTTCTCGAACTCAACTTTCATATAGTCGCCACCTACCACAACCTGGAAATCCTGGGTTAAAGTACCAAACCCAAAGTGAATATGAGTGTACGATGCGTCTAGCTGCATCGCATCCATCCACAGACACTCACGAGCTAAATTGTACCCCTGGAAGTAGCCGATTTTCCTAAACACCGCTGGTGCCGTGCTCCTGACCATTCCTGTGCCGCAATTAGAGATGCACCCATTGGTGAAAGGTTTCGCAGTGCCCGGGGCGCCCATAGTGGTATCTACGCAGAATTCGGTCGTAGTTCCGCATTGAGCCCAGACATCACAGCAGGCGTTTAACGGACAGGGGTTTAGTGTCGAAAAGTCTGTTCCAATAGGAGGGGTAGGAGTACCAGGCACCTGCGGACCGCAGACAGAGTTTGCAACCGCAGCAGGCATGGGAGGAGTCCCTGTGCTTATGCACATTCTCACAAACTCCCATAATACGTTATCACAGCCGTTCCAGCCCCAAGTCTTCGTATTGAATTTATCAAGGTCGGCAACCGTGATACCGTTTTTAACAGCGATAGAAGAACAGGTGTCATCCTTCTTTGATTCGTACCACGCACAAGACCCGTCGGCGTTTGGCTTCGAGGTGAGGTCGGGTAACGTTCCAGATGAGCAGCAAACTAGCTGGGAGGGTTGGAGATTAGTGCAGTCGGCTTTCGGGTTGTATTTTGTAAAATCTGCAGCAGATATACCACATTTAACGGCCAGTCCTGGACACCCATCATTTAAGATAACCGAGATAGTTCTGCATTCCGCGCGTTTGCTAAGTCCAGACTCATCGTTTACCGATCGAGCTACCCCTGCAGAATGGGACCGAACAGTATCAAGAGTGACGATGGTCGCGTTGGAGACAGGAACCAGCGGAGGCGCAGTAACGAAGATAGGAACCGTCATGTTGGTAACAGAGGAAAAGCCATCAAGGCAGCCTCCATTTGACCAAGTCCTTATCGCGTCCTGCACAGAGTGGAAGGAGCCATTCATCATAGCAATAGCGCCAAAGGCATGGTCTGTATCCCGCTCACGTCCGCACAATTGCATAGCTAGACCGTTGAGTTTGTTATCACGCGTATCAGCGGCGTAATTTCGAAATAAATCCAGGGCAACTTGGCCCATACCTTCGTTCTGCAGTGACTTTCCAAGGTAGACCCCAAACGTAGCATTCCCCGACAAGCCATAGACGATGACCGTCCGGTTCACTTCGCCGTGTCCATTGCCGAGGTAGAGACTCATCTGTTCCACTAACGATTGCACATCGGCAGTTCGGGCATTCCGAGTAGTTGCAGTGCTTAGACTAGGCTCATAATCCCACGAGCCAAACTGGAGGGTGGCATTGACTTCAGTTGCTTGGACAGGGTCTGGAGACGCTATGTTGGTCCAGTCAGAACCCCATAGGGTGCATGCTCGAATGCGGCTTTAATATAAAGTTAGCTTACTTCTCTTATAGAAACTGATAAGGGCAGGGGGGGATGCTATAATTCTTGAATACATACTGTGAGCCTTGGCGTTCGTCAACATTGTCTGAGACAGAGAAGTCGAGGAGGAAACGCTGGTCGCAGCGATGCAACCGCTCAAAGTTGCGATAGACAGGCCAGTTCTTTGGCTCAGGACCAGTGACGCTGCACTTGAGCGGGCAAGGGTTTTTGCCGTGGTAGTCGGCCTCCGGGCCTAAAACTTCCTCGGCAAGCGCGTGGGGAGAAAGCCAAAGTATGGCTGCCACGAGGGAGGCAAGCGAATATCGTACCATAGTAGCAACTTTTTACCTCCAAGGTCGGTTGTACTGGATATGGTGAGATGAAGCCATGATTTAATCTTGGGAGTTACGGCTTCATATCTGTTTCTTGTCGAATGTATGCATAGACTACCCGAGTGCCAAGTATTCCCAGGGTTCTATTTTGCCAGTAACATGGGCTATTATCCTCCGGGCAGGCCGCATCATCTAAATACCTGCACGCGCTAGATAAAATCAATAGTCAGAACAGGTATGGAGTATCCCCTCACCCTGAGCTGCATTGTTGGAATTGCCTCTCATGGCTATTAGCTCCGTGTTGTTGGAATGGACCCTACCACCTGCACATGGTGCTTCGGGTATATGCTGTTGGAATTGCCTCTCATGGCTGTTAGCTCTGTGTTGTTGGGATGGACCCCACCACCCGCACATGGTGCTTCGGGCCTATGCTGTTGGCATGGCCCCCTCCTCCCCGATGCAGTCGTTGGTGGGGCACTAACGTTGCCATTGAAAATTAAACGGTGAACAGTGTGGCTAGCTAAGCAATGGAGTGGTACGTGGTGATATTAGTTTGTGAGGAAGGTTGAGCAAATCCTAGCTATCTACAAAGCTGCGCCTAAAAAGAGTCCCGCTACAACCCCAGACCATCCCATAGATCCCAAGCCTGAATGGGCCGCCATGTTCGTTTCATCATCTTGACAGTCGCTAATCAGTAATCCTGCGCCACATGCGGAGGCTACTACGCCGGCCGAGATGTTCGAGGCGACGGTGCTGTTTATTTTGACAGCGCAAGGATTCATCTTAGGCGCTGCGTCCGCCATCACTGGGCAAGTATCGCGCATATATTCGTTTGTGCTTTGGGGTATCGTTTTAGTGATGCCGAAGCTGGCAAATCCAACAGGGCATAAGTCATTGGGAGTGATAAGGCTAGGGAGCTGGGCGCCATTTCGCATCTCAAAATCAACGGTACCATAAGTGCTAACCTGGCCGAAGTGTAGGCTGCTATCGATGTTGCTATCGACGAAAGAGCAGTTGCGGGTACCCAGGTCTATTACCAGCGTAAACTGGCCCTCGGTGCCGTTGAGGGCATTGGTGTAGAAGGTCTCAAAGTAGGGTTCGTTTCCAACCGTGGAATAGTTGGCCCAAAGAGAGCGCTGATAACCGCTGTCGAGATAATTGTTGCTAGCGTTGACGCCTCTCCAGTAAATGTACCAAGCAATGCTAAACCCAAGCAGGCCAACTTCTTGTGGGTTCTGGATTGCAATGACAATGGGCAGCAGGGCATCTGCTGCGTAGGTTTCATTTCGAGGGAAGACGAGGTCGAACTCGATATTGGTGGGGAAGGTGGTGCTTGTGGTCTGTGCGGAAGTGGTACCTGTTGTCATTGCCAGTGCCCATGCGAAGACAAACGCTGGCCAAAGGCCAAGATAGTTGGTGAGCATAATGTGGCGCAGCAAGTATAAAGTTTTATGCTCATAGGGCCTTGTCGGCGATGTGAGCTGGTTCGTGGGGTGCCGTCAAACAGACACACCTGGGCCTCTTTATAATCGAGTGACTCTGTGGACGTCGACGTTGATGTGACAAGGCAAGGGATCCTTGACCCTGCATATGGAAGGAGTAAGGCTAATGTTCAATTAACATCGTAGCGCAGCAAGACACCCATAGCGTCTAAGCCGGCTTAACGGCCCTGTCCGCCACGCAGACATACACTAGCTAGTATGTAGAGTAGCGTCTTCGTAGCAGTAGTGCAAGCTTCAGGCTGAAGCTTGATTGGTACCGAGGGTGCTGTGTTGGTTTTAATTTAAACTCGGAGCTGCCGAAGACTGCTTTAGCGTAAGATGATTCGCCGCCGTTTAAGCAAATGTTCCTGCGGATGCCGTCTTAGTAAAAATGAGGTTGTTTTCGGGGTAGTAAGGTAGTATCCAACAGTTGACACTATTGACTCTGCGTCTGCGTCGTCCCTGCGTCGTTGTCCTGCGTCGGGTAAATAACTAGCGCGCCTGGCAGTCCGATGACATACTCTAGACCCCTTCTCGCTTTGCTTTGACAGCAAAGCTAACCGCTGGACCTGCTAATTATGTAGTCCACTCACCTCCTGAAGAAGCTTCCACCAGAGCATCTTCACATGTTGGGCAATTAATATCCCTTAATATCTTCCTCGCTTGGTACGCCACCATAATACCAATTTCTAGAGCCAAGAGTTATAGAGGCAAACTCGTCTCATCCCCTAGCAACATTAAAATTGAAGTTTAGAAATATCCGGAATGAAATGTTTAGTATTCGATAGCGGCAAGGAGATTGCCTGCTAGCTGCTATTCTGCTGCCCCGCCCTTACATTATTGATAATAATGTTGGATGATAGAAGATAATAATAGTGATAGTTTTATTTAAGAAGAGAGGCAGCTGGTGAGGATATCCCACTTTCTCGTCTCAGCAACTAACCGACGATCGGTCAGTGCCGTCCCGTCCCGTCCCCTCGCTGTATCTCAACCGAGCCACTATGCGGTCCTTTGTTACCATCAACAGCCTCATTGCGCTGGCATGTGTTAGTCCTGAGCTTGTCGCCTCCATTGCTGTCAAGGCCCCAGGCATTATAGCACGAGACACGACCCCCAAATTCCCATATGACCCCAACACCACCCCATATTGCTCGGAATGGTGGGATACCCAGGGCATCTTCTCCTGCCAGGAACTTGTCGATGTTTACAGCCTCACTATCGCCGAATTCATTAGATGGGTATGCCACTCCTCTACGCTTGCTCTAGTCGGTGCCCTGTACTCAGCTAACATAACTGTGCTGTAGAATCCGTCTATCACGGCGCAGTGTGGGAATTACATTGACAATGGTGAATCGTACTGCGTTGCGGCTGCTGGTGAGCCTCCGGTGACCGATACCCCTCCGCCTGCCACAACCGTCCCGCCAACCAAAACCACCACGGGCCCTACATCCACACCCACGACTGGTCCGCCTCCGACCACTACAGTCATTGATGGGACGTCATACCCCGTCGCTCCCGCCCAAACTGCTGTCGGGTCAACTCCGAAGTGCAAGAAATGGTATATCATTGAGAGTGGAGATACATGCTTGACGATAGCGGCCAAGTTCGACATCACGAAGACGCAAGTCAACCTCTGGAACACCTACATCAACACGTCCTGTAACAATATTTGGGCTAGCTATGCTATCTGCGTTTCTAGCCCTGTGGAAGAGAACTACTGGAGCTTAGTTGGCTGCTATACTGACAGCCAAAGCTCTCGCGCGTTGGGAAACAGAATAACCCTCTCCAACGAGAAGACTATCATGACACCTAAGCTTTGCTCCGATGCCTGCGCTGCGAAAGGATACCGCCTTGCCGGCATCGAGTTTGGGTCCGAATGTTACTGCGACACCGCTGTCCGCAACGGCCACGCCCTGACCTCATCGGGCTGCACGATGGCCTGCCCCGGCGCATCAGGAATCATGTGCGGCGGATCCGACAGGCTCAGTCTCTACCGCCTTGACACGTACAAGGACCTCGGCTGCTACACCGACGTCAGCACAGCGCGCACGCTGGAGAAGCAGATCGTCATCTCGAACCAGAATGCCATCCTAACGCGCGAAATCTGCCTGGACGCCTGCGAGAAGGTGGGCTACTACTACTCGGGCGTCGAGTACGCGCACCAGTGTTGGTGCGGCTACAGCGTCTGGGGCAGCATGACGGGGAGCGGGTGCTCGTCGGCGTGCCCGGGCAATTCGGGCGAGACGTGCGGAGGCTCCGATCGCATCAATGTGATGATGCGTCCGCAGTCCAGGTCCATCGGCTGCTACTCGGATGATGTGAACAACAGGACGCTCAGGTACCAGCTCGCCATTCCGAACGAGGCGACGCTGATGACGACGGAATTGTGCAGGAGCACGTGTTTGGCCAAGGGCTTCATTTACTCTGGGGTAGAGTATGGACATCAGTGTTTCTGTGACGATGAGCTCTACGGATCTGGCAAGCCTACGACTGGGTGCACGATGGCTTGCCCAGGCGGTGGGGATGCGATTTGCGGTGGCAGCTCTAAAATTAATATTTATTCCTTGTAAATAGTTCTAGTTACCATAATGATCCGCTGTGGCTCTTAAGCGACAAGTGAGTTACAATGACGGGGAAAGGCATTTCGTCAGTGAAAGTGGGGCATTCTGGACCTTAGCTTTGTAGAGTGACCAGTTATAACAAGATAAGAGTCTCGGAGCGGGTCCATAACTAGACCGTTCAACCAATCACATTTCACGTCAGCCAGACAGCTGTCAGTGTCCACCCACTGCCCGCCCGCGGGAGTTGCCCCCAAGTCCCACTTGTATCCCATGTACCCATGTACACCCCATAACATCCACCCATCATTGACGACCGAGCGCCCGCGATTGTGCAGTATGTAGAAGTCCCACTTGTGTCCATATACCATGTCCATTAATCGACTGTGTACTGTAGGGCTCATCTAAGGTTCGGATTTGGTCCATAATCGATTAATCGAACAGACGCGACGCAACCTTTGTAGCAAAAACCTTTAATCAGTTGCGTGATAATAGCTACTCTCCCTGATCTTCTTGCTCTCATAAAGTTTTGAGTGCAACTAGTGTTTAAACTTGGCATAGCCTCGGATCTAAGATGTCGTGGTTCGTTCTTATGAGGTGCCGGAAGATTGTCAAAAATGGTCTCGATCAGGATGTCGAGCCGTTTTTGCATGGTCACGTGTTTCGATCAGCCCCCGTGCCAAGTCGCAGTTGTACGGATTTCCAGGGTCCCTGGTGCAATATATATGTCACCAACTGAGACTAATATCTATCGCCAAAGCGAACTTATTTCTTATGCAAATTCTTGTTAGCCCTAAGATACAATGCAATGATTTCCTCCATCACCTTGCCTCAAACTCTTTGATTCGTTCAGGGTGTATTGTATCTTCCTTCTCCCATGAATTCTCACCCGGTGGACAACCCTTCCACTCAACAAAATACTCAATCCTTCCTCTCCGTTCTCGTTTTTTTTAGTAACTGCACGCCCAAATAGTTCCCTCGATAGCTCGCCTCAAAGTCAATGATAAGATCCGAACTGATGTCGTCCCGTTTCTGCCACGTATTATCCTCATCCTGGAAGCCTGCCCACTTCACGAGGTACCAAATCACGTTGCCTACTTTTGACTTGGCAAGTAGCGCTTCAACCTCCTACTTCCTTCTGTAGCATCGATGGCAACTAGATTGCTTTCTACTCCTTGGCTGCCACAAAGCAATTGAGCCTCCGTGCGTTCTATGTTTCCTGGTGGAGTTGACACTATGCTTCCTTGAGCATCCTCGGTCGTGTCGGCAGTCGCTGTTGACTCTTGCCACCTCTAGCGTGATTGATCAGCAGCAGCATGTTCTTCTTTGCTTTTCAGTTCATTTGAAGTGGAATGGAGTAAGTGGTGAAAGAGGAGGGCGAAGGGCGAATAGGTACTTTTCAGATAGAGCATTACAACTATCCTAATTCATACCCCAAGACATTGAGGGCTAGAGATGACAAAAATTGCAAGTGTACCAGTAACCTATCCAATAACATGAGGAAATACATTGATATCCCATTACAGCCACCAACCTAATCCATCTCCCCTAGTCCATCCCCCTTCACTGGTTCAAAGATCGTCAGAAACGTCGATTCCGCACCCCCACTAGCAGTCAACCGCAGCGCATCAAGCTGGAAGCCCATCCTCTCATACCCGCCTTCTTTAACCTGGCTAACGAAATGGGCGTACCACCCCGCCGCTTCAGAGGCACAACGCCACCATCTCATGCTCGTGTAGCAGGCCATTTTTTGGCTGTGGCCATCACGGGAGAAGGTGTTGGGAGACCAGCCGCAGCCGTAGTTTTGCATTGGCTCAGGTCTGTAGCCTCTGACTATGTGAGGGCCGTACTGGAGCTTGGTGATCCTGGGATACTGTTAGTTCGGTCGATTTACATGTGCAGAGGATATAGAGAGGTGATAGGCTCATGTTTAGGGCTGCGACTTGACTTACTTATTATAGACACTAAAAGCATGTTGAAAAAGGTCTTTGTCCTTAGTTGGTACAAAGAAGCGCGTAATCTCGTATACCGGTATTTTTGGAGACTCGTCTTTGAAAATATGTGATACATTAGGCATTTCATGCACCAAAAGGAGGGGTTGCACTATGGAAGTAAACTCCATGGCGTCTGCGACTCTCTTTCTAGACTTTTCTCGTTGTGTTGTTAGGGGGGGAGAGTTGACATCCCAGACTATTTAGATTTTAAAAAATGTAGGTTAGCATTCACCGCGCCGTAACAGAAGTGTTTGGTACTTACAGACGAGCAGCTGAAACATATCAAATTTTATATCAACACCAGACGTTGATGTAAGTGAATCCACGTGCGCAACTAAAACAGCCTGACACCCCTCGTAGGCCTCTATCTCCCTTCTCAACTGCTCAACTTGATTAAAGAGCTCACTAGACAGCGTAATCTTCTCCCCTCTTTTCAGCATGCCGGAAGCAGGCACGATTCTGAATTCAAACGTGTCCAGAGCCAGCGGCCTCGCGTCCTCTCCCACCCACAAGTTCTCCGCCTTCCTAATGTCCAACGTCTTAATAGGCGCATACATCGGCGCTGGCTCATTAAACTCATTCATCTCGCCCATACGCGGAGCCAAGGAATAGGTTTTGGTATGTACGCCCCTCCCCTGTCGACGGAAGTGTGGGAGTAGGAGTAGATCAGCTGTGCTCCATGCGGTGCATTCAACAGCGGGCGAGGGTATATCTCTATACACTAGATCCAGGTCCACTCGGGACAACTTGGTTGAGAATCTGGTGAGACATACGGATTTTGATAGCAGCAATTGGGCGGCATCGGTGAGCTCCTGGTTCTTGAAGGCTTTGCAGTAGTCTGTTTCGTTCCAGATTGCTAGGCTTGCTATCATTTCTGGCAGCTTGCTCGCTTGTTCCTGACCAGCGGAAGAGATGCGGTTGAGAGATGCATAACGCTCAGCTACATGTGTGTAACAATTGACTTCACTATTCTTGGCAGCTACAGCTTGCAGATGTGTTAGACCCGCTTCAATAACAGTAATTTCGGCGCCTGAGCCAACAGACAGAAAGACAATCTTGATAATCTTTTCAGGGCCATAGAGGCATGCAGGACAGAGACGAACTGTCCTGTTAAGTGGATTTCCCCTGAGCATGCCTGTTATGAGCGACACGCCAGGCGACCGCTGGAAGTCTTTCCATGCCCAAACACCCCCCCACTGAATAAGCAACACCAGCGCCGGTTCAGTCGCCTCGATGTCTTGACCCCAGCATAGTTCAACGCAGCCACGAATGCAACGGATATAATCGAGAGACGCATGCCATAACCGCGCTGCTGCGCTCTGATAATCAAGAACGTCGTAGTCAGGCTTGAGTGGAAGCCAGATCATGCTCAGAACAGATCCTTCTGAATAAAACTTTTTATTCAGAAGGATCTGTTCTGAGGATGATAAAGGCATACACCCTCCCGTAATAGGGATCATGTGATGAAAAATGCAGCCATCAACTGCGGGCCCGATACGCGTGTCCAAAGGCAGCGGATTAAGTGGAAATAACGTTGATGGATCTCTATTAAATGGACCTTTCCAAGTTGGCGGCTGTTGCGGGATTCGGGACATATTTAAACATTAAGGGAGCACAAAAATATTCTCGCTACAGAACGAGATGATAAGTACTGGCTATCCAGATTTAATATTGGTATGCCTTACGGACGTTGAGATTAAGTTAGTAAACGTGGCAGAGACCATTGAAGCTGTCTTGGTTGGAGTTGAAGTAGCCAAAAGTAGATTGTGATTTCCTGAGCGCGAACCAACTTGCTGAATTTATGGGGCTACGGCCTACGTCGTATCCGTTCCTGCCGGTTTCGCTGGCTCCGCTCCAGATGGCTTTCTCGGTCCTATCAGCCGACCAATCAGCTACAATACCAATACACCCTAACTCATTGTCGTCCTAACCAAAACAGTTGCCTTGTGCAGATACCGATCGGTTACTTCATCGGAAATAGCAGTGGGCTTATTTCCAGGTTGCACCTGTCCATGACGAAGAGAGTCTGTTACTTGTACAACTGCAGCCTTTTCTATCTCAACCCTTTCCACTCAAATTAACTTCTGAGATCGAGCTTCATTCTACAGCCTCTTCAGACTATTGTCGTGACAGAAGAAGCTGTAGATGGTTGACTGCCTAGCGATCATTACTTTCATCACATCGGGAGAGGTCAACAGTAGAGTGGAGAGGTTGTGGCAGTCGATATACCGGGACGTGCAGAAGTTCTAAAGTTAGCCTTGGGAATTTTTCGTGAGTCACGGAGCGACTGCGCAGTGTCTGAGCTCTCAGAAGTGGAAAGGACGTGAGTTGGTGTGTTTGACTGGAGGCTGAAAATCTAGTGATAGTTCGTCCTCTGACTCGCCAGAAGAATGATGGTTTAAAATTGTATCTTGGCTAGTGACGATTGTATCGCTAGCCGAACCCTCGCTCGCAAAGCTCAGTCCAATCCCTTCACATTCGGGAGGTTCTGCTATTTCGTGTCTGGCTCTTTCGTTCGCTTGATTGGTGGCATCATCTCGTTGCCGCTTTGCCCAGTCCATGCCAGTCCGGTATGCAGTAGCGCCTTGTCGAAAGGCTTCTAGGTCGCTAGTCAGAGCCAATACTTTGAGCTGCGTCATGTTATACCCAGGTTGCCTCCAGGCACAGGTGGCGCTATTGGTTAGGTGGCGTACATCTTCATGATCCCAGCCTGATAAGTGCAACCGAGGGCATAGGCTCGGTTATCATACGTCAAATTTGAGCTATAGTTGTACGACTGAAAAGAGTTTGAGCCTCTCGCCCCCAGTGCCATATTATGAGCCACCGCGGTTGACCCATCGGGTCCTTTCACTTCAACGAAAAAATTTGGTGCAAAGGGGAGATCTTCTCGAGTGGAAGGCACAATATGACCTCCTAGGTTCCAACGCAAATAGAAGCTTTGAGGAAGCTTAGAGACCAGCGGCTATTCTAAAGTGCTACTTATTAGATCATAGCTGAAACTAAGATCTATCGCAAAAGAAAACGCATATCCTAAGCAAATGCTTGCTGCTCCTAAGTGCAGTGATTTCCTCCATCACCTCGCCTCAAACTCTAGTATTCGTTCACGGTGTATGGTGTCTTCCTTCTCCCATGAATTCTCACTTGCTGGACGACCCTTCCACTGAACAAAATATTCAATCTTTCCTCTCCGTTCTCGTTTTTTTAGTAACTGCACGCCCAAACAGTTCCCACGGTAGCTCGCCTCAAAGTCATTGATAAGGTCTGAGCTGATGTCGTCCCGTTTCTGCCACGTATTATCCTCATCCTGGAAGCCTGCCCACTTCACGAGGTACCAAATCACGTTGCCTACTTTTGACTTGGCAAGTAGCGCTTCAACCTCCCACCTCCCTTCCGTGGCGTCAATGGCAACTAGATTGCTTTCTACTCCTTGGCTGCTACGAAGCGGCTGAACCTCCATGCGTTGTATGTTTCCTAGTGTAGTTGACACTATGCTTCCGTGAGCATCCTCGGTCGAGTCGGCAGCTGCTGATAGATTTGATATGGAAGAAGGAAGAGCATCTTGAAGCTGTGGATCAAGCAAGTCCATTGAAAACCTGGATGGATATCTTTCCCCGCTTTCTTTAGCTGGGTTCGTTATCTTGCGTTTCTTATACTTAGACGTCTGCGAGCGGTTCTTCAGCTTTGTGCAGTAGTGCACTTGCAACGTCCCTTTGGTCCTTTCTGGAAAGTACTCTGCTATTTCGTCCCATGGCAATTTGTCTTTCTCTTTCAGCTGTATCAACAGTTCGTCGTCATCTTCTGAATATGTCGAATGCCTACCAGGTCTGCTCGCAACTCGTTCTCGCAAAGGCAGTCGCTCCCTGTCTCTATCGCCACTAGAGGCGCAGCTGATGACATCTTGCGCCTGCTCTATTTCGAGAGGAAATGGTAACTCCTCCTGGGAAAATTTAAGGCAGTACACTATTCCCGACTGGAATGTTTGCAGTGTAAGAGATCCATGAATTGGTATCTCATGGCTCTCTAGCGGGGAATCGAACGACGTCGCTCCTGTCTCCGGAGTTGAGATGCCAGAGGAATTGGCCATAGCAAGAGAAGCTTCTTTCACATTGCTGGGGCTCCTGAGTGCAGAGTTCTTCGTGCTTTTTGCCCGCCCCGGCCGTTTTAGTCTCCGCTCCTGTATCTTAGAGCCAGCGGTGTAGCTATCATTAACGTGATCTCCACCATTATTACATTGACTCTTTGGAGGGGAATCGGAAGAGGCCGCTGTTCCTCTCTGGCTCGAGACATCGGAGGAATTGGTCGGAAAAGTAACGTCCTTCATATTGCTGAAGCTTGTTTGTGCAGAGCTATCCGTGCTCTTTGCCCTCCTCCGCCGTTTTAAATGCTGTGGGTGCTCTATATCCGAACCGGAGCTATCATTGGCATGGTCTTCGCCATCAGTATCATCTGTGCTTCCATCTCGATCATCGCTATGCGTCATCCCAAGGCTTAGTTCGATCTTGTCCAAATGGTCGTTCTCTGCGGAAATGTTATCATTGCTATCCCTTCTTGGTTTTGGCTGATATTTATCGATATTGCCTTCGTTCGTTTGGATTCCTTCGGTCACAGAGATAGCAATGGTTTCTTGAACACTACCCAACCCGGATAGACTCTCTGTCTCAAGCTTGCTCATGTCTTGAGAGCCAAGCAACAGCACGTCATTCACCTTTGTCGTAGTTGTCTGTATCGTCGCATCACTTAGTGCAGCTTGAGAACCGGAGAGATCTACTGGGATCTCCCTCTCAACATCGTCCAGCACTCCAATGTCGCCCACATCACTGTCCAGGAGGATAGGCTCATCTGAAAGACATGAGCAACGCGCTTTGCAATTACTGAGGCTTCCGGCTACTCACCCTGGCTTGTACCCCATTTCAGTTTATCCGAACCTGTCACGTCTCCGCAGACGCTGCTCAGGCTGCCATTTATATCTGGGAATAGGAGTTCTTCGAGAGAAGGAAAGTCTGTCTCTGCATCGCTGACGTCTGCACCTCCACTGTGTTGAATAGACTGCGAGGTTTCTGCATTTGGTCAGCCGTTACCATCATAAAGAAACACAGACACATACCTCCTGTTCCTGGTGGAGATTGGCGTTGACGTTGATATAGAGGCAGTTCTGCGTGGTCCGAACTGGATGACATGTGCATCTGGGCTGCGCCATGCGTAATTGTCCTCTTGACCCCTTCAAAATGGGCACTGGCTGTAGACGGTTGAAAGTGTGTCGAACCAACACCAGATTGTGGATGCGAAAGCGGCCAAAATGTTGAAGGCGGTATAGCCGCAGGACGTGGTGGTTGATAAAATTGTTGGCTGTCCCACTGAATAGAAGTCATTTTGAATTTCGATATTGGAGGAGATCTATGAACTCGCAATCTGCTGAGGGACACCCGCCGTATTTATACTGGCGAGCTACAGCTAGCGCCTGGAATCCGGCCTACAGAACACCCCTGGCAGTCGCCCAACCGCTTCGCTCACTTTTGGCATTACGTATGAGTTGCTGGGTAGCGTAATCATCCCATTTGTGCCAATCTTCCGGATCGATAGCTGTGAAGGCCGCGTCCTGAAGCAAAACAGTGGGAACTCTGGCGAAAATGACTCCAGGCTCGGTGATCTGTCCCTAGAGGCCGAGCTTTACTGCCCCAAAGTGGCACTGTTCTGGCTTCAAAGCAGATAGGCGACTCCGAGACTAGGCCTGTATCAGAGCGTTCCGCTATGTCACTTTGCCTATGCGCAGGCAGGCGAAGGAGGGATTGACGACTGTTCCTTCCATTCTGAGCCTTCATCGACGAGTATGCTGGAGCCTCGAGTGGCTCAAAAGCGGAGAAACGAATTCGACAGCAACTTTTTTCGATCTTAGCGCGTAACATGCCTTAGCTCCTTCTCCCGATTCCTGCATCCGACCCCAATCAGCCCATACTACCCCCCCGCTTCATGGATGCAACGCAATCAAGGTGTCACAGCAACCTTGTCTAACCCGTCATCATTGTTGCCGCCGTCGTGCGGTGTTTTTGCCATTGGCCAAGCCACATTCCCACATGCATGAGCAAGAATCATGTCATGTGTTCCATCCGCCCTAGTCCAACCGCGATGATGCCGACACTTCAGTGAGGTCTACCAGAATCCATAATGTCGCGGCCCGATATTGGTTATCAGAGACAAGACATTGTTGGTAGTCGAAAAACGCCTGTCAGAAGGATCCTGTATGTCGCAACGCTCAGCAATATAGCCTCCGACCAAATTTGAGCGACGACGTCCGATGTAGGTGTTGTAATTCGAGTGAGAAAAGACGAGCGGAAGTTGCTTGGACAGACCGCCAGCGCGTTGCCGTCGCCCTATCGCCGAGAACCAGCCAAGTTCAGCCTAGCTGACTGCCTTGCATCTCGTAAAAGGCCGAGACGAGCAGGATGATGGGCGCATGACGGCTGTGAGACGTCGAAGGCAGGGTAGAGCCGGAGCATTCGACGGATCTGGTTACATGCAGCGAAATTGGTAGGCAGAGAAGGGGGCAGTGCAGCTGAGACGGTGTGGACGGTGTGCCAGAGCTGAAAGTGTGTAATGGAAAGGAAGGAGGGAGAGTGCGGATAGAGGAGCGAGGGGCAGCGACTACTTATACTTCTGAGGTTGAGGAAAAGCGGCGTGGTGTAGATCGGCAGGCAGTTCTGCCTAAACCGAGCACGCTAAGCTAGAACGAGACACCGCCAAACCCGAAGTAGAGGCGCTAAACCGAGGCGAGCCAGGACGCTGAAAACCGCGCCCCGCTTGCCGTCGCATAGTATACTCTTTTAAAATATCTTATAAAAATCAATATAATAATATTAACTTTGTTCTTCCTATAGAAAATATTCCTTATATTTTTAAAAAAGGCTTATTTATAAGAGAATTAAATCCTATTATAAAAGGAAAAGAAAGAACAATTAATATTAAATATTTATAGCTATATTATAAGTAAGTTATTATATAATTATTATTATTTATATTAATATTTTATAGGCAAATATATAAAAATCAAAGAATAGGAGAATTTACTTTAAATTATATTACTTATTATAAAAATCATTATAAATATATTCCTCTTAATAAAAATTAGGAAAACAAAATAGAAGATAGTAAGTATATTAAACTTTTTATTAAAGTAATATATACTAATAAATATAAAGTTTCTAGTTAAGCTTTACTTTTATAATAATTTATTAATTCTTTTTATAAAGAAAGTAGAAAACAAAGTTATTTAAAAGTATTTTTATAAGAAGAATTAAAAAAGAAGATTATTATATTTATAATTTCTAATAATCTTTCTATTAATTCTATTATAAGTAAATCTTTTAAAGAATTACTTATTTATATAAAAGGGTAAATTATTTTATTTTCTTATACTATTATTATATTAATTATTTTATAGGGATAATAAAATTCCTAGTCTTTATAGATAAAATATAATAGATTCTTTATATTTATATTATAATATAGCTAAAGAATCTATTATAAATAAATTTAAAGAATATATTAAGTTAAAAGGAATATTTTCTTTAACTTTAGATATTTAGATAGCTAGTAATTAAATAGATTACTTAGAAATTACTATATAAATATAAATTTAAACTAAATATTATATATATATTAACTTTTAATAGTTATTAGATTAATAGTAATTTTGAATTAAAGTCAAAATTACTAGATATAGCAAATTTACAAGAAAATTATACTAGAACTTATTTATTTAAAGTATTAAAAGATACTTTAGATAAATTTTATATTTTTGAATATATTCAAAGGTATATAAACCTCTTTTATTAAAATTTAATAATTTATTAATTAATTATAGTATTACTAGAGATAATGCCTCTAATAATAATAGTTATCTACTCTCTATATCTATTTATCTATAATCCTAGTAGTAATCCTAAATAAGTACCTTAAAACAAAGGTAAATAGTAATAACCTATAATATAGGGATAGTTATAGTTATAATAGCCTTTAATAAGGATCTTTACTTCTCTCTTAAATTGGCTATTCTCTTAAAGATTAGTCTAGACTAAGGTAGGTGTTACTACTAGTACCTATAACTTGCAATATTGTAAAATATACTATATAGTAGTCTATATAAGGGCTAGCTAAGTTACTATAAGATATTTTTATAATTCACTAGGTTATTATATAAGGTACTCCTAAGGTAGATTATATATACTATAGTCTAGGGGGCTTTAGATATATACTATAATAAAGAAGGGTATAAGAAAAGCAAGTTAAGTAGAATATAGCTTAGCTTATTCTTATATCTTAACTAATCTAATAGCTAGGATATTAATACTTAAAGGGCTTATTACTATTGCAAAGAGCTCACTAGTATTAAAGGTATAGCTATTAGAGGGTATAACTTAAGGTGTGGCTTTATAAAGTATTTATATACCACTATAGGTTTTTAGCTATAGCAAGGCTAAGAAGGGTAGTCTATTAGGCAGAGCTATTATATAGTATAGAGGGGGTAGAGGGGGCTAAGTATTATATAATAAGCATAGTAGGTGCAAGAAAATTAAGAGGGAGGAGTAATAGTAGAGAGGGATAGTTAGGGAGGAGGGAGTGGCCCTTTTATAGAAGTTAAAAGTGGTAGTACACCTATATATACACTTTGCCTAATTAGGAGGGCACTAAACCCTATGTAGTATACCTTGTAACTAAGATTATAAAATATATTATAAGCTATAGGTTTTAGTTATAATATCTTATTATTATACCCTTATATTTTCCTCTTTTATTAAAACTCTCTTATTAGAAATAGTACTAGATAAGGGTAGCTCTAGCTAATTAATATATTATAATTTTACTCTTCCTTTAAAAGAGAAGCCTTATATAAGTAGTAAGAATACTACTCCTAGCTACTATATTTCTAATAACTTATCTACTAAGTTATATAATAGGATAGTAGTTTATAACTACTAGGTTAAGTTTTAATAAGAAAAGGAATATTATTTAGAAGATGTTTGTATATAAAAACAATTCATTTAAGTAGTCATATAGAATATTATCTATAGTTTTTTAAATCTTAGCATAGTGATATTCCTAGGAAATGCCTATTTCTCTATTAAGCATCAAAGTCCTCTAGACACTCAATAGAATCTGCCAAAGTTTGCCTATCCTTCAAGCCACCGCCAAAGTCACGTACTTCGTTGGGCTTGATTTTTGATCTCCAGACACAGTTGCCATAGATGTCGAGCCACATCATTTTCACCAGTTTCTAGCGAAGTGCCTCCTCGTCAAGCACGTAGATCAACACTCGGGACTTAAAAGAGGCAAGCCCAAGCGCCTCATTTTCCTCTTCTCCCTCATGCTGATATTCCTCGTCCTCAAATTCATAGTCCTCCTCGACAGAGCCCTGAACGATGTCACATAGTCCTGGGATCCTAGTCAAGATATTTTGCCACCCATCTGGACCAGGCCAATCGTAGAGACCGACCTCGTCCACAACGCACTTAGCCGGTATACCGCTAGCATCTCCGACATAGCAATCGGAGAACATGTCCTCGTATGCGGAAGCGAGAGACGGGTCGTAACATGTGCGCAACCAAAGGGGTTCTGTCTGACCTGGAGGCTGTGCGCTGATTAGGCGCTCACTCCTGGTCTGAAAGGGCCGCAAGGCACGATCTATCTCGCCGTTCGACGGGAGATTTGCCTCCAGCTCGCTACGACTCATGTCGGCTCGTGCCCAGGCGGGCTAATGGTATGGCTTCAATCACATATAAGACATTAGCCAGGTGTGCATCCCATTTTGTGATAAGAGAGGATTGGCGCTGAGATGATGACATAAGTGGACATACAAAACGCTGTAAGGCTGTGAGAGCTAGGTACTCCTTGGTAAGCCTTTCCCACTGCTGCAGGTCCTTAGTCACAGGAAGTGAGAAGTCCCACTTTTCCTATTCACGCAAGTAAGTCAGTGTCATTATCATCCGTCGAGAGTAGTAAACTTACCAGGATAAAGAAGTCAAGAGGGACTGTGCCGTACTGGCCCAGTCTTTGAGAGTTTATGTCTGACATCTCGATTGGGATTTGTCTATCACATTGCCGCTCCTTGTGGAGATAGAGCAGGGAGTGGTCGGAAATGAGGGAACAAGGAAAGACTCCTGGCGTTTAGGTAAGAAGACGTTGATGAGATGCACAAATTAGAGACGAAGAGAGGATGGAAATATTAATGGTGAGACGCAGGAGATCGGCGTAATGGTAAACTAATAGACTAGTCGATTATCGAACAAGTGGGTTTTAGAGGATATTTTTGATATCCCTCTCTCCCCTCTCGCTAACCCCCCAAAAGGGCCCACTCTTTTCTTCAACATACACGGAGATGAGATACACATCGGACCATATGGATATGGACATGGGCTGTTCAGCGAATCTTGCCCTGTCAGCCCACTCCTAGCTCACATAACTGAAGCAGGTACCCCAATTTTCTCGATCCTCGACACATTTTATCGGGAGGGCCCGGCCCTTTGTTTTGTGGCTCTTATTACAAGGGGCAAATAAGGTACCGACTGCTTTCACCCTTGGCCACTACTTAAGCATACCTAACTGTGAGTATATGGAAGCAAAAGGCGCTCATGTCCGATAAATTTAATCGCAATAAACTGTTCAATACTGCCGAACTGTAATATGAAGTAGAGATATTTCTGGTCGCAGTTGCCTCAATCGTTCAAGTGCCAATATAATAGGTAATAGGATATATTTATAATTTATATACTAGGCTACTATTCTAAATATAAATCTAGTTCTAACACTTATAAGTATTGCTAGATCCTAGGTATTCTCTTCGAAGTGCTAAGAGGGTAGACACTTGAGGTAGTTGAGAACTTTCTCAACACCTAATCCTACAAGTCTTTTGAAACGATGCCTCTGGTCAACTATAATCAGTATAGGGATCTCTATTTCTTCTTTAAAGTTGCGGTAACTGCTACCCGTTCGCAATACCCCAAGAAGCTTATCCTAGGCAATATCTGGATTGTTTGCTTCGAAGGTAGACCATATCAGCTACTGCTTTTTCAATTGTCGTAGTCTCGCAGCTGACCCTCCAACCACAGAAGCTCCCCCTGATACCTGCTCTGTCGAGGCTTCAGAACGCGGTGAAACGCTCGTAGAGCAAGCCACCTAATCTCTGTCTTGGATATCGCGCATCGATAACCTAGATTCTTCGGGTTCTTCTCTTTGCTCTTGATTAATACAAAGGCTAGATTGACCAGACCATCAATCGTTCGAATGGCAATATCTGCGCCAGGCTGCTTCTGGGTTGGGAGGCATCTAAAGTATGCGCACATTTTGTTCGCAGACTCAACGAAACTCTCAAAAATGTTCCTTGCGACAACAGTAGGCGAGTTAAAGGCTGTATCCATAAACATGGCATGACATTGTATTTTGAACGAGTTGAGGACTTTGCGGTGGAAAGTCTTGCCTGGAGTCTTTGAAAATTCAACGGTCAGAGAGTCGACAACTGCGAGATCGCTGTGTCGCTCGCGGTCTTTGGTGATATGCAAAGTATTTGTGTTGATAGACGTCCCGCAGTAGGGAAATTCCTGGCCCTTGACCAATCGTTTGACCTTTTGGCCATTGATTGATGTCTCAAAGTTGATAAGAGTCTTTTCAGGATTGACAGAAACCCCGTAATCCGGAAGCCCATCATGCATAGTCTGAATAAACTGTCTGGCGTGCTCAGGGTCAGTTGTGATCAGCAAGAAATCATCTATAAGCCTGAGTAGCAAACTGCTATCAGGGCTAAGAAATGATAGATGCTTTGCTTCTAAGTCGGCGTAGAAGTAGTTGCATAATAGTGAAGATATAACCGACCCCTGCGGAATCCCCTTCCTTTGACGATAGAATTTCTTCCCAATCTTAACCAGGTTCCTCTGGACATGCTCAGAGAGCAGAGATAGGAGCTGGTCTTTACTGTGGCTCTGAACCGCTAGATTTTCAGTGAAGACAGTATTCTTGCCTTTGGCCATCTTCTGGTACATTTTCAAATCAAACTGTTGCCGATCATTTGATGCCCAAGCCAGAGAAGTCCATTTGCGAATAGGTTTAGCCTGTCCATGCCGATACCCGTCTCCCGGCTTTACCTCGACGTGCTTGGAGATTTGATATTCATCGCTCGTTGGTAAGCCAGACACTAGCTTAATGACAGCTGTCTGAGGTATCGTGTCAAATGCCGATTGCACATCAACTTTGCAAAAGTACAGGGGACAACCTGTAGGTATGATTGCCTCCGCGAAGTCTTTGATTCTATTGTACAGGTCGCCCACAGAGAAGAGAGTGGAACCGAACTTCGCAGGTGATAGGTTCTTTTCAAAAGTTAACATATTGTACACTGGAGCCAATGCCGAATTAATACTGGGCCCCAGGACTCTCTTCGAGTCTCGCCGAAGCTGCCGTCGTCGAAGATTCAGTATGGGTCTGACGCCTTTTTCCTTTGGCAGGAGCCTAATCTGGCTGAACCCAAGAGTTCGAGAATCCAATACTGAGTTGGCAATGTTTATATCCACTTCTTCAAACATTGCGTGTTTTAGTGAGGCCATAGCTGGTTCGGCCAGGTTACGCCAAACGTCCTGTCGGAAGAAGAATAGTCGATAGCGGTGAACACCAGATTCTGTGACATGAAAATTGCATCGAATCAGAGGTATAATCAACGAGTCAAATATGTAATACATGAACTCGTAGAAGATTTCCCATCGCTTGCGAGTGTCTGATCGCGAGATCTTGACATTCTCGGTGTTGCCGCAGTTGAGCCACGGGATAGCAGAAATCTTGACTATTAGTATATTTCGCAGTGCGTAGGAAGATTATGGTACCTTCATTCCCTGAACTACATCATGGAGAGAAAGTGTCTCAAACCTCCGCAGGTCAACAAACCGGTCCACGTTCTTCATTAGAACATGTTTATTGTGTGTTTGGTCGTCGCCAATGCCCCAAAACTCGTCCGGGACCACTCTCCCGAGCACAGCACGGCAAAATGCAGACACATTTGCACTCGGGGTAGCACGGTCCATGATGCTCTCCTTTTTTTGCTTCTTGGGAAGCCGGGTGGGCGTGCAACCAGTTCCACTATGGCTCCCTGGTGTTGGCTTCTGGGTTTGAAAGTTACACGAAGCATTATCGACATCGACTGAGGGTTGCGGATATTGCTTCGCAAAGGTCTCAGGCGACTATACACAAAACAATATAAGTCCTGCTTGTTCATAGAGGCGGAATTCCTTACATTTGATGGGCAGTAATGTGCAATCATTTGACTATAGGGACACCTTCTATGCAATATCTGCAGTTTTTGCACAAGCTTTACCAATGACCCTCTCAACCGCCTGGGGATTTTGGTGCTAGATGCACCCTTGTGGTTGGGAGGCAACCGGCGGATTTCATCCTCTCGCAGTGTATAATCTTTGAAGGGCTGGACGGTCTCACGGTAATCGACAACGGAATCAAAGACGTTGTGAAGGCCAAATTGCCTGGGGAAAATGTACTTGAGGACTTGCAGAGTGTTTGGACGAACAGCAGGAGATACCTCTTTAGAACTATATGGGTAACGGTTCAGGACATCTTAATCAGTCAGCGTAGCCATGAAAGTTTGGGCCAAACTTACGAATATGGCGCAGACCAAATGTCACAGCACCTCTGGAGTTTAGAGTTGGCCGTGCATAGAGGATTTTGCTTCGTAGAAAGGCTATGCTTGAAGGGCTCCTATCTATCAATGGGGTGGGTATAATGCGCTGAACGTTGGCTGGGGTCTGTCCACTTTGTGCCAGAATTTGGAGGTCTCCGAGTGGCGTGCCTTTCATGTTCAGTAACTTGCTGTGTCATTTGTGAGTGAGTACATACCACTTATTTGGCAGTAATTACCACACCCGTTATGAACAGCAAGAAATATTCCACAGTCTACCAGTAAGTCAATCATCACACGGTCGCCACCCTTTCCTAACAAGCCCAGCACCTGTGGCCAAGGGTCCAGCTTGAGTTCACTGTAGTGCTTGTTGGGATACACGGGGGCCAGTCTGTGAATAGCTACTTTATCATGTTCCATACGGCCTGCAGATGGGACTTTGCTGAACCCTTGGCAGAGAAGGTGTTTGGCAGAGGTGCCTTCCCTCGTGCTGTTATTGAAGAGCAACCATACTGCAAAGTCGATGATCTGAAGGCATTTTTTAGCTGTGGCTACAAACCACACTCGGCCAGACTCACCTCAGATTGCAAGTGTCCAAGGTCGGAGAGGGTCACAGTTGCGTCCAACCCGGATATATCAGCCTGATTTGTGAAAGAATGCCATCTTGTCTCCCGATACTCACTCGGTGGGTTATGACGGGGTATTCCAACCAGCGTTGAATCAAGAAATGATCCCAGACGGCCATCTGCATCTATTGCAGTTTGATCTCTGTCACGCTGGTCAAACCCTCTTCTGCCCGCACTCAGTACCTTCTTCCTTCGGATTCTGGAGTTGCTGGGTAGCTTCGCAAGCAGATACTCCCTCAGCGTGAGGACCTCTGGGTAGAATTCAGAGAGCACGGACTGCCGCACCACATTGACTGGCGCATTGGAAGTATATGAGAGTATGGGAGGTTTATTGGCTTCATCATTGATAACCGTCCCGGCTCTGTGCCTCTTTCTCCTGGTAACCATGGCGTAGAAAATGTACAGTCATGGAAACGCCAAACGCCAAATATTAGTATTATTATTTGCGACTCAACGCGGGTATCTCAGCTATGCCATCACGACCCAGGTATTTCCTCACAAGTAAAAGTCCAGCTCTTGCTCCGACTGTTGATTAATCACGCCCACAATTGTTATAGAGGTACGGATGATGTCTCAACGCGCTTCTTTTTCGTCTGTTTAAGGGTCCTTTGTGGCGGACGCGACGTCCCGGCGTTGTTGTTGTGGCGGTGGCTCAGGTTCCGATCGTCAACGGCCAATTGCAGGACCTCTGAGTTGGCTGAGGCAGGTTAATTTTAGCGGCCAAGGAAGGATAAGCACTCGCGTGTACTTACAACACCTCTGTGCATACACAACTTCATCGACGACCACTCTCCACCTGTTCTCCTCTACTCTTCCTGTACTCTGCGATGCAAAGGGCGAGCAGGAACACCATTTATCAACCGCGCCATAACCTTTGCACACACTCACTCAACGACGATACTCTCCAGACACTCCGCGCTCATTCCTTCCGGGGCCCTGGAGGAAGATCGCCGATTACTGCGTCACTGCATCCGTGAACAATCGAAATCCCACGTCTATCGAGCCCAGGAACCTTGGTTGCATTGTCAATCGCATTGCGACTGCCTATATTCAACAAGCCACCTAACGAAGATGATGCTGTAGGACAAACCACTCATCCGGCAATATACCTTCACCAGGACTCGGCCAAAGGTAGATAAGAGACGTCCATGTCGCCCTGCCAGCATGGACTCTAGCATCACATCCGATCAGAACTTTTATGCCCAGTCAACTCTCCACCAACCTTTCCGGGATGACAACAAGGAGAGCGCAGACATCTCGACGACCTCGTCTGACCTTCGCGGCAAGGAAAACCACATCACAGAACATACAAACAACAGTGTTCAACCAGGAGGCGTAACCGGGTACACAAACGGTACCGCCGCTGCAGGTCTTGCGGATTCCCCAGACGAATTCTATAAAGGATTTCAAGGAGGGCTGGATACAATTGATAATGCACATGGTGGCATTACATCAAGCAAGCTTCCCTCTGGCCACAGAATCAGCTCCACTCCATTACTGGGACAAACGAGCAATGGTACCACAGCAAAGTATCCTGTCATAGCTGGTTCGCACGCCACGCCAAAGCAATCATTCAGATCTGTATCTGCACCAATGAACGATGGTCGGGCAAAACCCGCGCCCGCTCTGAAGGGCGTGCCACGAGGTCAGCAGCCAAGCGTTAGGGACTTGTTGAAGCGCTTCGATGCCAATGGCGAGCAGCCAAGTTCACTGCCCCGGAGGACTCCGCCAAGACCACAACCCAAGTCCCCCGAGGTCTCGAACCGATATAAGCCTACCGCGCCGACTCAAAAACAACAGCCAGGTATTAGACCTGGGCAGGCTACAAGGGACCAATTCGCCGGGTCTGGCAAGACGCCTCCGTCAAGGACCACACAGCGAAATAGGTTCGCAGTCGAAGATCAGCGTTCGAACAACACATTATCATCCGCTGTTCGCCCTTCCAAAGCAAAGAATCAGTTTGGCGAGTTCACCAATGCTTCTCGGTCGGTGACGAATCTTGCCATTTCCATAGTTCCACCAAAGCCCGCCGCTACAGAGGCATCGCGGAAGCCGCTCTTTGGTGAGATTGTCCCTACTGAATCTGGATCTCAAATAGCGTACGGCATCTCGGAACCTCGCAGTCGTGCCCGCCGAACCTCTGATTCCAGCCTTATGTCGCATTCTTGGTCGCGTCGACAAAGTTCGTCCGATGTCGACATATCTCCCTCCTCTCCAACTGCTTGGTATCTCGGCGTCACCCCAAGATTGGATGACCTCGGGATAAGTGCTACTCCAAAGCATACAAGAACCCACAACCGGTCTCAGAGCGACTTCGCCGGGTTTGCGACTTCCGGCGTGCTCATCGGTTTCGATGAAATGGCATTTATGAAATCGGACGGAAGGTCGGACGAAAAATCTACACCGAAAGCACCGTCGAAGTCGCGCTTGCCCATAAGCTCTAAGCGTACCAGTCATTCTTCGGCCTCTTCGACTCCCAGTACCCGGTCTTCATCCCCGTTCGCGATGAAAATGAATGCATCCAACAAGAAAGACCCGAAGGCTGATACTCGTCCGTGGAGCCCCCCAGGTCACGGGAATAACAGCGGTCGACTCTCCGCCCGTGGCCAGGGCAGAAGTCCAGCTAAAATATCTACCAACAATGCCAGCCTGAAGGCTTATATATCGTCACCGCCTCCGATGAAATCTCCGCCTCTCAGAAGCTCTAGGCCGAGGCAGCCCGTCTCAGCGGCTACTACCGCAAGCTCCCGCGGTAAGATCGCTGACTCTAGCTCACGTGCCCATCCAAGCTACAGCAATCGTTCAGAGAGTAGGATTCAGGAGAAGGCCCGAATCAACAGGTTGGCCACTGCAGGGCCAGTGGACTATGCGGCAAAGCGTGCCCGTATACAACAGGCATTTTCGAAAACCATACAAGAGACGGAATTGAAAGAGAATGATCAAGTTCCCCACCAAGGACCTGCCACACAGCAGGAAGTCCACGAACCAGCTGGTCAGCACGCAGAATATGCCAAAGAACCCAAACTAGTCCTCAACACCAACTTCCCAACCTCGACGGCGGGGCTGCCAAAGGACTCTCCAACTTTGGGCATGCCCGGCAGCTTCCCTCAACAACAAACCGAAATTGACCAATCACCAGCCTCTGCAGTATCCAATGCAACGGCCGTGACTTTATTCGATAATGAGCTGCAAACAGAGCCAGCCCAGCATCACTCTGCGGCAGTTGTACCACGGCAGCCACTGTCGTCTCAGCGGGACTCCAACGGCAGCCCCGAGGACTATTTTGATGCCAACGACGGCTCGATACAAATTGTATTGGATGATGCGTCGAATGGAGAAACCCAGTTTCCAGACTTTGCCGATAGTCAGCGTGAGATACTGAATGACGAGCAACAGTTGCAGCCTCTTGCATTCGTGGATCATGCCCTTCAACCTTCTGAGCAAGAGACGGAGTCCACATCATTTGTCGGGGCCTCTTCTCCTCACTCTGCGTTCGAATCACAAGCAATTATAAGTGATGCCAACTCCGAAGATGTTGCTGCTCTAGGGGTAGACTATTCCACCTCTTTAAATGGAGCCATTGCTGCATCCGATAACAATGGGGCTCTGCAGCCCGACTCTGGTGCCTTTGCGCGTCCGACGTCTTGGTCGTCTCGTCACAGCTCACCGAGCCGATCTTCTTTGGGCCTGTCCAAGCTAGATACGCTAATATACGAGTCGCCTACAAAACCTCACTTACTCCCTCCAGATATTGAAGGCTCGCCAGTGACAGAGATCGACTATGGAAGCTCAGCGAGCTTAGATGAGGCTGAACAAGTCGATCAGCATGCCAACAATAAAAGCACCAGCCAGGAATCGAGCTGGTCGGATATCACCGTCGACGCCAGTAACAGATCGTCTTGGTACATCAATACGAACAGATCTTCGGGCTTGTTTCAGGAACCATCCTTGCCGCCCCCACCGCCGCCAAAGGAACCAATACTTCCGGCGAAGCCAGACATTCCTCCAAAGCCAGCAAATTATGAAGAGCTCTTCTCCCCCAGGCCCGATGGAGATGAAATCAATGAGAATTCCCATGACTTCTATTCATCAATGACCGATCTGACTGGGATCAACAACACCATCAAACCAGCTCGCAACAAGTCGGCCATGCCCCCGATACCATCAGCACCGTCATGGCATGCTGGGGCGTCATCTCCACCTCCGGCTCCCAAGCAATCTGAGACTGCACATGCTACTACGCGTGCAAACGCGTGGAATCGCCACCCACCACCAAGTTTGCATCGGTACAGTTTCAAGGACCCTGAATCAAGGCGTGTTAGTGGCGATGAAATGTACTCCTATCGACCATCTACCTCCACGGCCAGGTCTAGCGCCCAGATTTCTCTAGAAGGAGATGCAGCTGAGACATCGCTCTCCAGCACAGACCATCTCTCTATCGAGGTTCCGCAGAATAGCGACGACAGTGTGGCTCCCGGAGCTGCCACAGCGGCGCTTCGTCATCGTAAGATGCTCATCCAAGAGCTAATCGATACAGAGGCTGTCTATCTCAAAGATATGAACGTTGTAGTTGAAATTTACCAGGGCACAGCCGAGGCATGCCCAAAGCTAGGCACAGGCGACATTAAAGCTATATTCCGCAACAGCGACGAGGTCATTGCATTTTCCGAGCGGTTCCTTGCCGATATCAAGGCCGCTAGCACCGCAATCTACATCCCTCGCTCGACAAAGTCCAAGCAAGCGGATGCAGCCAAATCTGTTGAATCTATACACAGCGGAGACAAGGACAGGCCCCTTTCACTTGCAGATGATGAGAGTGACTGGGCAAAAGACCAAAAGACTACAATCGGCGAAAATTTTGGCCGCCACATTGAAGAGATGGAGAAGGTCTATGCAAATTTCTTGAAAAACAGCGAGCAGGGGACGAATCGACTGCAGTTGCTTCAGACGGACCCTACTGTCAATGTATGGCTGGAGGAGTGCAATGCCGTTGCAAAAGACCTGACTGGTGCATGGGATCTCGATGCTTTGTTAGTAAAGCCAGTGCAGCGCATCACACGATACCAGTTATTGTTAACTGGAATCCTCAAAAGCACGCCAGAGCTACATCCGGATTACCCCTCACTACACAAATCCCTCGAGGATATCAAACGTCTCCTTGACAACATAGATGGGCAAAAGAAGCGTATTCATAAAGTGAACGAGATTGTTACAGGCCGCAAGAGGAAGGAGTCTGACATACGGTCTGGCCTTAAGAACCCATTCACTCGTCGGGAAAGAGCAGAAACTGCTGTTCTACACGACAGAGCGAATGAAGACCAAGAGTATCTCAAATACTGCGACAAATTCCACTCCGAGTGGATTCATTTGCAGTTCATCATCCGAGATATTGATCTCTACCTCGAGAATGTGACTCGTTGGGTTGATGACTTTTTGCGTTACTTATCTGCGATTGAGCTGGTAGTCCGGGCAACACCTTCCAACTGCCCCGAGCTGGAGAGTAAATGGGCCAGGTTTAATCTTTCAATGAGAGATGTGGGGAAGGTGGCCTTGGAAGAACATGTGAGTGCCCCTTTTATCAATGCCAGCTGATGGGATTGTTGTACTAATACCGTAACAGAAATCTGCTATCCGCGAACATGTTCTGGAGCCGTTTTCTAGTCTTACCAAGGCGTACATTCCACCACAGGCAGCGCTAAAGAAGCGTAACAAACGCCGCCCGGATTTCCAGAGGTTCGAGACTTTGAAGAGCCAGAATCGAAAGATTGATGAGAAGCTTGCCGAGCAAGTGGAGCAGTACACGGCTTTGAACGACACACTCAAGCTCGAATTACCAAAGCTTTCGGCTCTCAATGAAACCCTCAAAGATGTTTGCTTGGCTCGCCTGATTACTACACAAGTTGCGTGGTACTCCATCTGGAATGACAAACTCAAGACAGTGCTCGAGCAGAACGAGCTGCCAAAGGATGTCAACGACATCCTCGACAAGTTCAACCGCGACTTTAAGCACCAAGATGCCAAAGCGCAAGCCATGGGCATTCTTAATGGGACGACAGTGGCATCCGCCAGAGGGCGGCACTCACAGTCGACTGCAAGGGATGACGAGGGATCTTTAAAGTCAAAGAGTAGAGCGTCTACCATCAACAACCGCACTCGTGGTCTTTCAACCCAAAGCGAAGCCACGGTACCGGATCAAGCACAGAAAGGTACTGAGCAGCCTCGTGCATCTCTGAGTGCAAACACCGCTAGCCTTGCTGTTGCACTCGGAGGCCGTCCAGATGCTCGGCTCAGTGTTGAATCTAGCGATAGGCCTCGGCCAAGTGGAGAGTCAGCGAACAGTGGTCACCGCTCCCTGTTTGAATCTGCATATACTCCCACACGGTGGGCTGAAGGGCTTCCTCCCCCTGAACCGTCGTTCTCTGACGCATTCAATTCGGCTTTGCCGTGGTCCAACACCAATGATGAATCTCAAAATGACAACAGCAGACGATCATCTCGGGCTCCTTCAGACAATCGGGACTTTCCTCGTACCAGCTATAACATTCTTTATGTAGTCGCTAGTCTCCACGAGTTCAACATTGAGGCTACCAAAACAGAGGCGGGCTACCCTTATCTCACATATGAAGATGGCGAGGTTTGTAATTGTTACATTTTCCGAAAACATCAGACAGCTAATTATTTCGCAGATCTTTGACGTGATCGCCGAAAAGGGCGAGTTATGGCTCGCAAAGAATCAAGACGACCCAACGGAGACTATCGGCTGGATTTGGAACCAGCATTTTGCCAGGATGGTGGAGTTCTGATAGCGCTTATCCGCATCGCACATCCTGGTGAAGACACATTACTGGCCTTGGGAGTCACCCACGGCGTTTTTACAACGCTACTTCGCTTCTCTCGCCGTGGACATACTTTGGTATTCTCCACGGCATTTTGGTCGAGACCGGCAGCCAGCTTTCTGCAGGCTCTCTTCCCTTTGGCGCACTTTTGCCGTTTTGGCTTTATACCTCTCGGTACTCTTCTATGTTGCCTAACTCATGATGGCTTTCGAAATATCAGTTGTATTTACGATGGGATGATATTACACGTAGCTCGGATAGCGGGATGGGAGTCAATTGAGTTACTTCGGGGCGAAACGGGGCGAAAATCTTGTTACATATTACTAAAAGGGAGGGGCATAGGAGTTGACGGAAAGATACACCGTTATGAGTAGCTGGAACATAGACAGTTGAACAATGAAACAAGATGATAATTGATAAATTCGGGCAATATAGCCACACAGCTGTTAATATAGGTCCCCCGAGGCCATCCTCTCCGTAGAGTAAGGTAAAAGGCCATCCCAAACGCCGCCAGCTTGTCACAGCTTTGCTCCAATATCAGATAAAACGCCAACCTATAAACCTTTCCCGCTCGCTGCCATTCTGAAATTCAGTAGTGTATAACATTCCCGCCTCATGCTTTCCTCTCGACTTGTACACTCCTTCGCTCTTTCTCCAACTGACTGAAGTCACCGTGGCCCTCAAGGCTCTCCATAAATGTTTGAATGGCGTGGAAGTAGCCAGGCTCCATTACGGAAGAGTTGTGGTCGCCTTCCGGGATGGGTTTCCAGACCTTGGTAGGTGACTGGCAGAGCTCATAGAGCTTACGCATATGTTCGGGACTGTATGTGGTCAGCTGATGTGGCTAATTACGCGCTGTGAACATATGTGTTGATGTGAAGGACGAGATCAGAGTTGTCATAAGACGTCTTGTATAATCTGGGACCCGAGGGGCTCATGTTTTGTGGATGGAAATATAGTCATCATTTCGTCGGTGGGGATTGATAGAGAATGGGAAGAACGTACGGGACAATCTCGTCCTTGAGACCAGAGAGAAAGAGGACCGGAACCTCGGTTATGGTGGGAATGATGGTTTCGGACGGCCAAATCTGATGGCAGAGGAGGGCGAGGTAGCGCGCTGGTGGGATAACACTGTGATGGTCAGATATTGGCCAAGTAAGAGTAATCCAGGCTACTCACGAAGGGATAAGTTTCCTCATCGACAGAAATGTGTTCTCGAGTATTAACCCCGAGATCTTCCCACTCTTCTGATTTTTCGCGACCAACTGAATGCTGACTGCTCCTCCCAGGCTCTGCCCATAGACTACAATCTTGTTGTTCTTGGTCTCATGCCTATTCGTCAGATAGTCCAGTGCGGTCTGTGCATCTATCATCAGTCCCCTCTCATCGGGACTACCAGTGCTGAGGCCATAGCCGCGGTACTCCAGCATGAAGACGCTGCAGCCCATCAGCTCCGCCACCATCTGCGCAATAGGAACACGGTGTCCAATATTGCCAGCATTACCATGGAACATCAACACCGTCGTCGGCACCGCCTGGGCCTGATTCGGTGCGCGGATGAAGAAGGCCGAGAGCTTCTCGCCGTCGGGTGTGGGAATCTGCAGGTCCTCATAGTTGTCGATGCCATAGTGGCTCGGCTTCGGGACTTTGGTACGAGCATCGCCAGGAACATGCGATGGGTAGATGAGAGCTCTGGGGGGGGTCGCGTGTCAGCTTGGTTCGCATTGGGGGGGTTGGGAAGGTGGATTGAGACTCACTTTTGCTTGAAGTAGAGAGCAGAGCTCAATATGACGGCAAAGCCCTATGACGAGATAGGTTAGGAGACCGTTCCGTTGTAGTTGTGGGAGCTTGGAGGGTTACTGACTGACGATACCATCACTGGGACACGCATCCAGGAAGCACACGTCACACCGAAGGACGCGATAAGCTCCAGGTACGAGGGAGCTGCTGACCCATGAGCAGACATGCTCATCTCATGGCAAAGCAAGGAAGAGAGAAAGAGAAAGCGGGAGAGGAAGAGAAAGAGGGGGGGGAGAGTGAGACAAAAAGAAATGAAGTAGATTTGAGTTTCCAGAGGAGTTATGTAGTATCAGGCATCAGGCATCAGGTGAGCCTCATCCCCCTCCTTGCGTTTAGAGATAAAAACGGAAGAGTTGCAGTTTCTCAACTGGATTGTGCTAGGTTTGCTAGGTTGTTGGGTATCTGGGTGCTGGGGAAAGGTAGGAAAGGTAAGGATGGAACTGTCCAGTACGCGTACTTGTAGCTTTTGCTTAGCTTGGATAATTTGGATTTTTGGGAAAAGGTACTTGGGTTGGCGCTATAAGCCCTACGGTTATGTAGGTACCCGATAGCCTGGTCATTTTTTAATTGCGAGTAATATGCTAAATATGCTGGTATGTCGTGTCAATCAGGCCCAACGTAGGGGAGTATTTATACTGATAAATTCCGAATTACTATACTCCAAGTTGAGTGCGTCGTTGAGTGCGTCTGTACTACCCTTATAATATAATCGTAATAAACCCAATACTGTCGATGGGCGCCTATACATGGCATAAATTCTATTTATGATCTATCTCCCATCTAACCCATCTATTTTTTCCCCAAACACATCACGTACCAAAAAATTCCCATTTTCATCCATTTTTGCCAGGGGAAAATCCCTGTCCAGGCCTCTCGTTGGCCCAGCTGCCCCTCCCCCCTCCTCCATCTGACAACCTGACACAACCCATCCTGCGCTGCGCTTTGCTCGTGGTCCTGATCTGGAACCGCCGTCTCACTTACTCTTTCTCCTTCCCCCCCATGCCCATATACCTGTCGCAAACATACATTACACTACTACAATAACATCTTATCCAACAAGAGACACACACGCACCGATTTCAACAACAACAACTTTCCCGACCTCGTCTTCACCGCTTCTCTCCCACCCCCCCAAACCCCACAACCTTCCTTCTTCGCGGCATCCGACATCTTCCATAGACAGATTCATCATATATAAAAGTCCACTCTGTTACACCGCTCACGCGAACATGGTCTCGTTTTCATGCGAGGTACGTACACACAGACCCCACTCAACCCCCCGACAGGCCTTTCCCTTCATCCTGGGCCTCACTTTACGGACCTCACTAATTGCGCCTACAGGGTTGCGGCGATGTCCTGACCAAGAAGAAGCTGGATTCTCATATGAACCAGTGCCGAGGTGCCTCATTTACATGTCTCGACTGCATGGTGCACTTCTGGGGCACCGAGTATCGCGGCCATACTGTGCGTTGTTTACCCTATCCCATACTTCCGTCGCGTTTGCTAATGCCCCTCGCAGAGCTGCATCTCCGAAGCCCAAAAGTACCAAGGCGCGCTATACCGACCCGAGAAGGAGAAGAAGGGAAAAAACAATAACAATGGAGCGAGAAAGGCGTATATCGAGGATGCCCCCGAGGCCGACAGCCACAACTCACACATCGCCATCGTGGATGCGCCCCCTGAGGCCCCAATGCCGCCATCAGCTGCGCCAGAGTACGAGCACCAGGAGCCGGTGAATGTCTTCGATTTCTACGTTGGTGCTGAGACGCCCAACCCATCGACCATCAACCTCGCCGCTGGAGAACGCCGCCGCCTCCTTGAAGACGCAGCGCCTCCAACCCCAAGCCCGGCCAACGGCTCCGGAGCCGTAGTGCGCTTCAGCCAGATTGAGGATTCCGAGGAACTCGTCCAGTACGGCAGCGGCCCAGTACCGACTGACGTGCGCACACCAGCACCTAAAGAACGCAAGTCCAAGGACAAGAAGCTCAGCTCCGCCTCCAAATCCGACAAGAAACGCAAGCGCCTCCATGTCGATACATCAGCAACCTCATCCGTTGACCGTGACCTCGAGATGACCGATGCTCCACCAGTGCTGCATTCTGGCCTCACCGGCGGCCTCCAGAAGATGATGGCGCGCGAAGGCGCCTTCCCGCCCAGCCCAGACTACTCGGGTGACAATGTCGAAGCCTCGCCTGGCAGCCCGCTCAAGCGCTCCAAGCGCAGCAAGGAGACCAAGAAACACCACAGCGAGGGCGGTTTCAGCACGGCCATCATGCAGATGATCACCACCACGAAGAAGACGTCGCGGAAGAGCAGTAAAGAACACAAGGATAAGAAGGAGCGTAAACACGACGAGGACCGCCCGAGGAAACAGTCACGTACTAAGCGCCGGGATGTCGACCAGAAGATGATTGAGTACAAGTCCACAGATGCCTCGCAAGACCCCGGGCAAATGGTGGTGTTCAAGGCGTCTGATGGCCCCGATGAGCTCGCAGGAATGCTCCTCGGGTTTGTAAGCAAGGGCCCAGAGAGTGAACGCGGCGTCAGCATGAATAAAGCGCTGAAGCGATATCATCGCATGAGGGCCAACAGCGGACTCGGAGCTGGCAAGGGCGCAGAAGAGAAGGAGCTGTGGAAGACCCTGCGGATGCGAAAGAATGATCGTGGAGAGATAGTGTTGTTTTTCTAGGATCCCTAAGATTTCGAATGGACGGCGATCGATCGAATATTTGATTCTTGTGTATACATCTCTTTAGTACTGTTATCGCCACAATTCGTGCGAGCGGGTTGCATCGTCGACGTATTGGCCGTTTAATAATCTCGAATCTTTTCTTCCGCGTTTGTGAGTTTGCATTGCGTGTTTGTGTTGGGAGAGCGTTTGGCATTTGGAGGGCTGTGGCGTTGTTGTGCGGCCTGGGGCCACCTTGGAAAGGGGTGTATTTCATTGGCATGGATGATAGATACGAATATGAAGCGCATGGTGTCTTTATGACATACTCCGTCTGGCTACGGAGCGATATCCACGGTCGGTTGGAAGCGTCTGTATGTTACAGTATTGATATATTCTCATCTACGCTGCATTTTGGGTGATGACAGTGACGAGCAAGTATGTGGTATAAGATGGTAAATTACAAGTGCTATATACAGCCATCACGACCTCAGCGGCAGAATATGCTGCGCCAGGCAGCCTCTCCTACAGAGCGGGCATTCCGGCTTCTCTCTCACCCAATCTCCAATACACGTCCAACAAAATACATGCCCACATTGCGTCGCACTCGGATCTTTCAGATCCTCTAAACATAATGTACAGCGCCGTTGCTGGGCGCCTTTAATCCACGCCATCACATCGTCCCCTTTCAGCTCTATCCTCGGGGCACTGAGTATGGGTGTATGCATCGCCCTTTCGATATTTATGGTTGACCCGGCGCCCGAGGACGCATCTAGCAGCAACTCGTTGCTGGACGTGAATGAATTCTGGTCGAGGGAAACTTCGACTCCGTTGTCGAGAAGGGCAGTGCCGCTGGCGTGGGAGTTGGCGGTATGGACAGGCTGCGAGAATTCGGCAACCGTTGAATTAAGGTGTATCCAGCTTTGGACGGCGATCTGGAGGACAAGGAGGACACCGAGGACTTCATAGCCGATACGGGCTTCTGACTCTCCGATTTTCTTGGTGAAGATGTAGCGTAGACCCCAGATTCTCTTGGAAAGCTGATAGTACGACCCGGTAAAGTAGAAGACTGTGAGGGTGGCGGCGTGTATGGGTGATGGGGAGGTGATTGCAGCGAGATGCCTTAGAATATATGACTGGAATTTGTAGGATCGTGATGATTGCTGCTGGTCCTTGGATAGGCGGCGAAGGTTGCGCTCGAGCTTGGCGCGGATTCGGGCTCGGAATGAAGGCAGGAGGCGGTTGAGGGAGTATGGGAGGAGAATGGCGGTTAGGATGTAGCCAGCCCGGCGCGTTATGCTGGGCAACCTGAGGGTGTCGTCTTCAATCTGGATGATATCGCAGTACTCCTCGCCCAGCGTGCGATTGCCGATGAGGGTTGTGAGCGCGAGATATGAGAGGTCGGCGAAAGTGCTTGCCTCGGCCGTCCACTTGTGGAGGAAGCGCGCGCCGTAGAGTTGTCGCAGGATGTCGGAGATGTGGTTCATGAGGACGCCTTCAAAGTAGGCATCCTTTTGATGTGAGCGGATTATGTCTGGCGCGGCGGCGAAAGGGTAGTTGAAGGAGGTGGATGGCGCGGATGGAGGTGGGCGTGTCTGGGACACATGGTCGGCCATGCTCAGGGCCTTAGAGGTGTTCGCCACTTATTGAGGTCGCCTCGTATTCGTAGAATTGGTTTGGTGAGAGAAATGAAGCCGCGAATTTGTAAGTTGAAGGTGAACATGACGGACATGAAGCCGAGGCTGGACAGGCTATGGTGGGGACCGCTACCCGGCACTTATCAAATAGCGCCTTTCCTATCTGGGGTCTTGGCAGCTTTATCAATGTCCCAAGACTGACACGCGGTCATATTAATAAATTATTTACAAACTTGGCGACCTCGACATATTTTGTCTTCTCCTGAGAACATCTTTGGGAATTGGAAGTTTTTGTTGCTGGCCTCGATGCTTATTATTTCACAACGATACCATGGATGGAGACCCCTCTGTTGAGCCACAGCTCGATTCGTTCAGTCGGACGCTTCCGCTGCCATACCGATGTGCTCTTATAATTGTTGCTGGTACGATCTCTTCCTCTGCCATTGACACTCTGACTGACACCTTGTAGCGGTCTGGGCCTGGGGCGCCAACTTGCAGTACCTGTCCGTTATTAAAATCGTAAGTTGGCTGCTCATTTTGGTTGAATCGCCCCTGACTTCGTTGTAGGACGTCCCCGCCCTCATAAGATACCCCGGCCGACAATCGTTGACCGAAGCCTCCCATCATCTCTCGACATACCGTCTGGCGACCATTCTCTCCGGCTCCCTCGGTCTGTCACTGGTGACATTCTGGGTCTTCTCCCACCGCGATGCCGAGCTCGTCATCTTTTACGACTGGATGCCCATGACCTACCTGCTCTTCCTCGCCCTCCTCTTCATACTCCCACTGCGATACCACTCGACAACTGGGCGATACCACTTCCTTAAAACGTTGCGACGCGTCTCTCTTGGCGGAATTGCCGAGGCCAAAGATGGCAAATTCGGCGATATCCTCCTCGCCGATGTGCTCACCTCATACTCCAAGATCCTCGCAGATCTCTTCATATCCGTCTGCATGTTCCTCACCACCAACGGATCAGCGACGGAGAAGCCGGATCGCCGCTGCGGTGGGCGCTTCCTGGTTCCGTTCCTCATCGCCATTCCGAGCGCCATCCGATTTCGACAATGTATGATCGAATACGGAAGGGTGCGGGACGCCAACCACCGCACAACGAGTCTGGTATCGACAGGGTCAGGCGGCGTGCATCTGGCCAACGCGCTGAAATATGCCACCGCATTCCCCGTCATCATCTTGAGCGCTATGCAGCGAAGCAGCTCAGACGCATCCACCGCAACCGCTGCCGAGACATCGCTGTACCGACTATGGCTGCTGGCTGTGATTGTCAACTCGCTCTACTCGTTCTACTGGGATGTAGCGAATGATTGGGATTTGACGCTTCTTTCGCCCGCTCGCTCAAACCCAGAACATCCGTATGGGTTGCGGC
Organism: Pseudogymnoascus sp. VKM F-3557; assembly: GCA_000750665.1. Lineage (NCBI taxonomy): Eukaryota > Fungi > Ascomycota > Leotiomycetes > Thelebolales > Thelebolaceae > Pseudogymnoascus > Pseudogymnoascus sp. VKM F-3557. The sequence goes on from JPJS01000208.1 coordinate 58,429, forward strand.
GCAAGATGATCTTTCGGGCAAGCGAGATCTACTATGTAGCCATTGGTCTCGACCTGCTCCTCCGAATCACCTGGACGCTGAAGCTGAGCCCGCACCTGGATCAATTTAATGATTGGGAAGGCGGTATTTTTTGTATACAGGCGCTTGAGGTGTTTAGACGCTGGATCTGGATATTTTTTAGGGTCGAGACGGAATGGGTGAGGAATACGAGCACGGGGTTGGGACAGGATGATATTCTACTTGGTGACTACTCGAGTGGGAAGGATGATGATGATTGAATATATAGGAGACGATATACGGGATGGATTTTTATTTAGCTGCTAGGCGTCGAGGCAATAGACAGATCTCTCTGTACTTATATTGTGCCTTATATTATCTCTTTGCTTACAATGTGTACTCTTCCTCTATTAATACTCTTACTTTCTATTGTTTTTCCTGCCTGCCTCGCTCTCTTACCTGCCTTACTCTTCTACTTACTCTCCTACTTACTTTATTCTTCTACTTAGTCTCTTACCTACGTTACTCCTTTGACTACTCTCCTACTTACCTTACTCTTGAACCTATCTTACTTATCTACTTACTTTCTTACTTACCACAGACGCTCTCAAGGGTTAGGGCTTAAGACAAGCCGTATGCCCCTCATCGATGAATCCGTGCGATTCGTCCGCGCTATCCGGAACTCCCATTTTATGAACTGTGGCACGTTTTTAATACCCTGAAGTTTTCTAGAAAGAGGGGTGGGGAGAGGCTTTTTCATGCTTTTGAGGCGACTAGTGTTGCAGCGGGGAGGAGGCTCAGAAGCGATAGCGGGAATAGGGGGATAGATAGGAAAGTTAGAAATCCCGAGAATACCAAAAATGATCGACGACGACCGTAAAATCCCACTGTATAATCTCCTCCACCAACTCTATCCATATACCTATCTAACATAACTCCTCTACGCCTCCGTCTATATCCCCCACCTGCACCCTCTAGTAATGACTAACTTCTACTCCCTCTTTCCCTTACTATTCTCATTCATCTCGTCAAAATCAAAGCTAACAACACCTACTAAGCTCTCAATGCTCGTTACTAGAATATCTAGATTATAAGTAATCATAGTTGAAATAATCTCCATAACCGAATATGCCGAATACCCCAACTCTTGTATATGTTTAATATGTAGAACCTCTGGATCCAACTCCCTTAGCCTTTGTGAAAGCTCATATGGTTTAGCGGGTTCGATTTTAGCTGGCAGTGCTCGACCAGTAGCCATAGCAGCCGACAGCTGGGAAAGAATAGAGGTTATCTTCTCTTCCGTTGGGTTTATCGGCCCTATTAGGTTAGAGAGATCCGTTAACCATTGACGGCTGCGGGAGGAGTGGTGGAAATAATCTTTAGTAGGCCCGTCGACGGCCCAGACTTGGGTTGCGTAGGATAGGAGTGATATGTAGTTGAGAAGACTGCACCAAGGAGTTAATTAGAAATCTAGAAGCGAGATGGAACGTGGGTTCGACTACGGAATGAGCTTACACTGTGAGCTGCGACAGGATATCTTCGAAGATTGCCACGGGGAAACGCCCGCCTAGACTAGGCTCGTATTTTTGAAGGTAGACGTTATGCTTGACAGAAGAACTGAGAAGCATCATCTTATTGAACATCGTATTTCGTGTATGCGACAACACCCGTCCACGGCTATGCTTATCTTCTGTATCGCCCTCATTCCCGCGTAGTCTAGCCTTGATCGTAGCGTGAACAACGGCATGGTAATTCGCGAGCAACTGCATGATAGTTGCCATGTCTTTGCGAAGAAGTCCTCTGGCTGTGATGGGGTATGGAAGGTAGGTGAAGAAAATTGACGCGCATGTCCCCCATAATACACAGGCTACACGCATCGCTGCGACGCTGTATGGTGGGAAGAAGAAAGTTCCCGTTGATGTTGCAGCTGGGACGCCTATTTTCGCAACTTGAAGCTCGTAGCCGATAGACAGAACTTCAGTGATTAGAATGACAAGCCATCCGATGATGTATTTCGGCCATCTAATCAAAAAGTACATTTGAATAAAGGATGCGAACCACATAAAGACAATGACACCACTATAAAAAAATATTAGCTCTATGAGTTATAGGTCCTCCATACAGGGCACTGAAATACTTACGGTACCTTGCCAGCAGGGATATACCAAACCAAATAGCAAATTACCAATGCCGCAAATGAACCGAGAATTCGAAGCACATATGATAACCCAGATTGCCCCGCTGACATATTGGCCCCAATGGCGGCGATAATCACTGCCCAAATAAGACGATAGTGCGTGAAAAGGAACTGGGTCTGATGAAGGTACGCAACAATGGCACAAGACATAGTCGCACTAAATCACCCGTTAGTACTACTAATAATAAAATGCATATGATACTCTGCTCACCATGCTGATCGAAAACCAAAACTAAATTCAGGCCCCTTGAGGTATTCCTGAAACCTTCTCACGCGGGTTCCAAATCTTTCATATGCATTTATAGGTGGAAGGTGCTCGATATTGTGTGTAGTCCTGTTCGAAGTTCCATAAATCAATCTGTTCTCTTCTTTGGAAATCGGTCTATCATCATCGGCTAAGGCTGCGCCTGCCGTATCAAAAATACTTAGAAACCATTTTCCCAATCTTCGAAATGAAGGGACAATGAGACGACGTTTTGCCATGATGCCTTCAGCAATCATCTTGTCTGAAAATTTTGATAGTTCAAGCACTGCTATTGCTGCGGTGTAGAGCTGTTTGCACAAGTCAGATGTAGTTCAATAAGAATACGACCCCGGCACGTCTAACGATGTGTTTTTTGCTTACCATGTGTTGGGTGTATAAGATTAGGTATAATTGCTGGCGATCTCTTCGCACATGACCATCAGCTGGATCTTCGTCCACATCGAATTCACCAAGATTTTTCATTGTCTCCAACTGAGCCGGTGATAAGCCTTTGCTCTCCGCCCATGCTGTTAAGGATTCGACCCTTCCTGTCGAGAATTCGGCTAGCTTGTCTTCCAGGAGCTTCGAGAACTTCGGGTTGCCTGGCTTGATTTTCCCCCCCTCAGTTTCGCGATCTGTCAACTTAGTCTTTTTAGCACCTGGCACCCAATTGAGGAAATTTTTAGTCCCTGGCTTGGATATGATTTCAAGTTGTAGCGCAGCATGCTCGAGCCCGCCGTTCATAGCTTCGATTAAAGAGGTAGCAGGCTCAACTAGAGCATCGATAGAATGTTGCCATACTATCTCGTATGCCTCTTGGCTATGACCCTGAGGTGCCATAGTTTCGTCAACACCATCCTTTCTTCTAGACTCGAAGTCACAGGGGATCCATCCTCCACAATCCCCAATTCGGTTCAAGATATCTGGCATATTAGCCATGCCGCCCCTAAGAACGATCAGCAAAGTTCTTATATAACGTCACATGCTAATTGGTAAATAAGGGATTATGATCTTACAGAGGCATCAAAATTTGTCGACAAAGATCAGTAATGGCATTAATATCTCTCGCTCGCAATTTTCCCCAGGCGATCTCTCGTTTCGCCATCGCAAGTTCGTGGCGCATCTTGGTGTACAAAGCCCTCACTCCAGCCATTTTTTGCTGGAGTTTAGCGCCATCCTGTGTCCCTTGCTGTGCTTCAATTTTACCTTGATCCTGGCCATCTGCGAAAGTAGGAAAGGTCGGCATCGTTTTTAACTGGCATAAATATTGCGCAGACTCTCGGAGCATACTGCGGACGGCTTCAATGTACTTCTCTTGAACTTCGAAAATTTCCGACCGACAGGTGACAGGATATATGATTATTCCTGATACAAACGAGATGGCGACACCAGTGTAATAGCACTTTATTGTTAAGTATATTAAGTCCCAGCATTGTTTCCAGGTGGTAAACCGCGCACAGGATGTGAATTGGACAATTACGAAGATGTTGTACAAGATTGTTGGGATCAAAAGTGCAGGATATCTTGCTTGTATACTGTTGCATAGCATGATGTTAACGAAAAGCCAAACGGCCGTTATTGCTAGAGGCCGGTCAGCTTCTGATATCCCCATTTCTTTTGTGAGTAGACAGTGATGCTGGCTGAGTATATTTACTTACCACTTTGTGATGAATTGTACACATGTAATTGTTACGGCTCACCCCACCATTAGCGTCAGACAAGGGATTGGCTGAGAAGCTGCAGATGAGAACTCGTAGTCATTGGTCAAGAAAAGAAGGAACATATGATTCCAATCCTTTGAGATCTAGGATTATATAAGGAGCATCTTGTTACAACTGAAACCTGCAGCCCATATGCCACAAGGCATGGTAATATAGTTAAATAGTGTGCAGCTATTTGGCAGCAGAATTCGGAGGGTTAGAATCATAGGTAGCTTAGTTAATGGCAGCACCTTTGGGAAAAGGTACCTTTTCTAGGAGGTACCCTGTTAGATGGAGGTGCTTGCAAGAAAAGGTACCCCTATGTACAGGGGTACCTCTGGTAAAGAGGCACTATTAGACAAAGGCACCTGTAATAAGCATAGCACCTCTTGTAGGACATGCATGTGATTTAGAATAGCAGGAATAGTGAGAATAGTAAGAGAGCTTGCTATTCTAACTATTCCTATTAGCATAATGCTACTATATAAGTAGATAGATAGTTCTTAGATAAGAGCCTTGTGCTTAACTTAATATAGTATTTGTTATATACTAGTAATATGTTACTTAAAGCCTTTATGTCTAATCCTTTGCCTCCTTTGTTAAGTTAAACCTTTATATATAAGAAACCTTTATGTCTACTATTGTTTAGTAGTTAGTATTACACTTTAAGTACTACTTCTATAAGGTACTAGCTTATATATAAAGTAATATGTTAGTTGTTAGCTTAAAAGGGAAATCCCCTACTATGCTAACTTTATCTTAGAAGTCTAAGCCTAAGAACAAAGAGATGCTTAATATACTTATAGTTAATAAACTTAGGGAGATGCTATATATTAAGTTGCCTAACACTTACTCTAGTAACTACAAAGACCTTAAAATATTCCTGCTATAGGTTAAACTATACTAGTACTTTAATAACAACAAGTTCCCTACTATAGAAAGTTATGTACTATAGACTTTGTCCTACCTTAGGGGGGAAGCCCTACATTAGATTAAGCCTTTCCTTAAGGACTACTTCTAGTATAAAAGCATAAATAGAAGTATAGTAATAACCTAGGAAATGTTTAGTAGATAAAAGGGGTTCTATAAGGAAATTTAACAAATGTTTAAAGACATTAATAAGGTTAAAATAGCTAAGGATTACTTACTTTGCCTAAAGCAAACTAGTAGCACCCTTACATATGCTATAGAATTCTAGAGATATAGTAACTAGACTAAGTAGGATACTAATACACTTATTAGCTACTACTATTGTAGCCTAAAGAGCTATGTCTAACTAGAACTTACCTAAATAGAAAATTAGCCTAAGGATATAGTTTCTCTAATTAAGTATATAGTTAGGATTAATAACTAGATATATAAATTCTAAAAAGAAAGATATACCTATAACAAACCTAAGAAGTTTGTTAAGTACTATAAGAATAAAGGTAAATAACAAGAATACTACCTATAAGATAATTGTTAGTTAAACTTAATAGAACTTAACATTATGTTTAAAATAAGAAAGACTAGAGACCCTAATAAGAAAAGGTAGTTTAAAGAAAGACTTTACTTTAACTATAACAAACTTAGCTATATAGCCTAGGACTATAGATAACTAAGGAAGGGGAATAATAGCAAAAGATTTAACAAGTAGTTTAATGCTATTTAGAAAGGGGAGCTAAATGTTACCTTTTAAGGATAGCTAGACTTTAGAATAAATAAGGACACTACCTTAGAAGAAGAGAGCTTAAGTAGAGAATCTAAAGTAGAATTACTTACTTCTTTTAAATAAGAGACTTATAACAAACTAGTACCTAAGCACCTTATGAACTAGTAATACTTAGGTATTATAAAAGATATAGCCTAGTTTGCGCATAGGATATTAAAGGAAGTCTAGTAAAGACCTAATATAGAAAGGAAGATTCTTATACTTAAAGGCATATATAAGCAAGCCCTACATAAGGTCCTAGGATAAGTCCTAGTATAAGATTAAAGGGATAACTTATAGGGATACTTTAACTAGATTAATAATAATTAAGAGGAGCTACAAGGTACCTTAGTAGCTATTAAGAAGCTAAAAGAGTAATAAGCAAATTAGCTAAAGAGGCAAATTAAAATTATAGAGAAACTTAAGGGTATAAGCACTATTAAGAGCTACTATTAGGACTATAAGCAAGACCTAAGCAAGTATTAGAAAAGAGCATAGGAAACCCTTAAAGAAGGAGAGGTTAGACTAACTATATAGTTAAAACAAAGAGCTATAGAATAGCTAGCAATGTTTATAACACTACCTAAGGAAGATTATTCCTAGGACAAGGGTTTATAGGAACTAACAATATTAAATGTAATAAAGACTAATTATCTCTAGTATATATATATTTACTAAGAGTATTATAGTAAATATAATTACAAACTTTATTAGAGAAAAAAGCACTAGTATTAGTTATTTCTTAGATCCTTACCTTAGATATACTTCTAAGATATAAAACAAGTTTATACCCTTAGATAAAGTTAGTCTAAAGGGGAACTACCCCTTAAGAAGGAATAAGTGTTTAAAAGTTACTTACACTTATTAGATAAGGTAGAAGAAAGGGAGAAATAATCTCCCTAAGGATTACTATTAGATATAAAGGAATATTATATTTCCTCCTTTAATAAGTTAAAAAACTAAAAGTCCTTAATAGTAAGCTACTAGTAAGTAATAAGAAGAAGCTTAGTATAAACTAGCTATATACTATAAAGGGTAGTATATAAGTATTTATAGTTACTAAGATATAAAAGTAATACCTCTAAGCAATAATTAACTTAGGGGTAATAAGCAACTTTATAACAAAGAAAGTAATAAATATACAAGAATTTAAGATATAATAAAAATCTAAACTATACTTACTAATAGTTATAAATAAAGAGTTTATCTTAACTAATAATAAAATAGTAACCTATAAGATAGTCCTATTAGAAATAGTTATACTATAAGGGTATAAGGAAATAATATAGTTTAATATTGTACATATAGATAACTATATATATATCTTTAGAATGCTATAGCTTAAGCAACATAATTTATACATTAATTAGGTATAAGAAGAAATTAGCTTAATCTACTATATATGCAAAAGGATAAGTATATTATAACCTAAGGAAGAGAAAGACTCCTAAAGCTAATATAAAGTATATACAACTTCTACTAAGCTTAATAACCTAGCCTAGGCATCTTTACTAACAAATATATTAGTAGAGTATAAGGAATATAACTAGTTATTCTAGGAAGGCCCTATAAATAAGGTACTCCCTAAGTACTAACTATAGGACTACAAAATACCCCTAGAGAAAGATAAGAGTTTACTATTTAGACTAATATACTAGCTTTCTAAAAAAGAGCTAAAGGTACTTAAGGAATATATTAATAATAACCTAGCAAAGGGGTTTATTAAACCTTTTATATTACTAGTAAGAAGCCTAGTACTATTTATACTAAAGAAGGATAGCTCCTTATAGTTATATATAGACTATTAAGTATTAAATAATATTATTATTAAGGATAAGTATACTTTGCTACTTATTAATAAACTATATAATAGATTCTAAGAAGTAAAGATCTTTAGTAAGCTAGATCTATAAGAAGCTTATAACCTAATTTAAATTAAGGCTAGGGAAGAGTGGAAAATAGTATTTTATACCTACTATAGCTTATTTAAATATTAAGTTATACTCTTTAAGCTAACAAATACACTTATATTTATATAACAACTAATAAATAATACTTTATACAAATACTTAGATATTTTTATTATTATCTACTTAGACAATATCCTTATATACTTAATAAGTGTAAAAGAATATATTAAATATATTAAGCTTGTCCTAGAAAAAATAAAGAAGTATAACCTACTTCTTAAGCTATAGAAATGTAAATTCTATAAGAGCTAAGTTAAATTCTTAGGCTACATTATTAGAATATATAATATTAAAATAGACTAAGCAAAGGTTATAGCAATATTAGAGTAGCTAATACTAACTATAGTTAAAGAAGTACAAGCCTTCTTAGGCTTTGCTAACTTTTACTAGAAGTTTATTATAGGATATTCTAAGGTAACTTAACTATTTACAAAGTTTACTAGAAAGGATCTTATATTTAAATAGATAGATAAGGTAAAGGCTACTTTCTAACAACTTAAAACTAAGTTTATAAAAGCACTTATCCTTGCTATATTTAACCTTATAAAGAAGATTATCCTTAAAACAAACTCTTCTAACTTTGTAATTAGAGTATATTTAAATTAACTAGATAAGAATAGTAAGTTTAAACTAATTATATACTACTTTAGAAAATTGTTATTTATAGAACTTAACTATAATATTTACAATAAGGAGCTACTAGCTATTATTGTTACCTTTAAGTAATAGCAAGTATATTTTAAGGGATTTACCTACCTTATATAGGTTTAGATAGATTATAAGAACCTTATATATTTTACTATAACTAAGGTTTTAAACTATAGATAAGTCTATTAGGTAGAAACCCTTATAGCTTACAACTTTATAATAATTTATTATAAGGGTTCTAAGAATATATAAGTAAATACTCTTAGTAGAAGAACTAACTATATTAGCCTAAAGGAGGAAAGACCTAGAGTAATCTTAAAGAAAACAAATATAGGAATATAATATAATAAGCTACTAGCAATAATCTTAGTTATTAAAGATATAAAGCTTAAAGAAAGACTTAAGAAATTATACATAATAGACAAATATATAAAGAGAGTCTTAAATAAGGTTAAAGGCAACTTTGCTATTAATAAATAAGGCTTAATCTACTATAAAGGGTTAGTATATATCCTAAGCTAAATAAGATACCTACTAGTATAAGAATAACACTTATTACTAGTATATAGTTATTAAGAAGTAATATAAACCTTTAAACAAATTACTAGGTACTACTACTTCCTAAGTATAAGGAAGTAGGTAGAAATAGTAGTAAGAGAGTATAACATTTATAGTAAGTTAAAATCTAATAAGCACTTGCTATATAAATAGCTTAAATTAATACTAGTACTAAAAGGAGTATAGAAATTAATAGCTTTAGACTTTATTATTAAGCTCTTATTCTCTAAAGACCTATTAATAGAAGTAGAATATAACTTTATCTTTATTATTATAGAAAGACTTACAAAATATAGGAAGTTTATACTATATCTAGAGGCTAGCAATACTAAGGCACTTATATACACCTTCCTTTAAGTTATACTATCTAATTATAGGATACTAGAAGAAATTATCTTAGATAGAGATAAGCTTTTTACCTTAAAATTCTAGAAATTATTAATAGCTCTACTAGGAATAAATTATAAGCTATTAATAGCTTTTTATCCCTAGATAGATAAATAGATAGAAAGACTAAATTAAACCCTCAAATAGTACTTACAAAATTATATCAATTATTAATAAGATAACTAGGTTTAGATTTTACTTATTATATAGTTTACTTATAATAGTATAATAGTAGAAACTATAAAGGTCTTATTATTCTTTACTAACTATAGCTACTAGCTAGAGATATATAAGCTACTAAGACTAGATAAATTATAAGTAGAATAAGCCTAGATTATAATAGAATAACTAAAATTATTCTATAAACAACTTATAATAGATATTTAATTTTTGAATAAATAATCTACTATATATATAAATAGGAAGTATAATATAGAATTTACCTCTAAGGAGAAGGATAAAGTATATTTACTCTAAAAACATATTAAAACTAAATAACTAAGTACAAAGTTAGATTTTAAGAAATTAGGACTATTTAAGATATTAAACAAAGTAAGCTTAGTTAATTATAGGCTATAGTTACCTAAGGACTCTAGACTTTACCTAGTATTTTATATTTCATTATTAGAACTAGTAAGAGGGGATACTCTAATTATAGAAAATATAGAACTTTAACCTAAAAACAAAGTAGATATATATAAGATTAAGGTAATCCTAGATAAAAGATTAGTAAAATACTAAGAAGAGTTTTTAATAAAATAAGAAAATTATAAACCTATAGATAACTTATAGGAACTAGCTAGGAATATTAGTAATAACTTATTAGAGGAATTTTAATATTAGCACCTAATAGCTATTAATTAAAGACTACTAAGTCTATAGTTAAGGGATTAGAGGAAATAGAAGTCCTAGTAGTAGATATAGAAGCTTTAATAGCTTTCTACTCTTCTGCCTTAATAGTATTAAGCTTATCTAGGTTATCTAGACCTTATTATAGTATCTCCTTTACCTTAGTATAAACAAATTATTATTATTTTATTAAATAAGATTAGTAAGCTAATATTTTATAGAGTTTAGTAATAGTTTCTATAAGCTCCTTAGTAACTTATATCTCTTTGTATTTAATAGTAGCCTAATTACTTATTAGAAGATTATAAATATTATATTTTGTACCTAATTTCATATACTCTCTATAATAAGTAGATTTTGATACTATTAATATATAGTACTTTTTCAAAGAACCCTGATAGTTAGTATAGGGAAATATTTTAATATTTTTTAATTTTATTTAATTCACAAATATATAATATTCTTTATATATTAAATAAATAGTTAGTATAATAGAAAAGAAAGATAACTCTAACTCTATAATAGAGGTTTATCTTACTTTACTTAAGTAATTAAGATAATACTAGTAGGAAAGGGGATAATATTATAGCTCACCTTACTATTAGCATTAGATAAGGGATTAGCTAAGAAGCTATAGATAAGAATTTATAGTTATTAGTTAAGAAAAGAAGGAATATATAATTCTAATTCTTTAAGATCTAGGATTATATAAGGAGTATCTAGGTAATACCTTAGGATTATCTAAGTAGTAGATAGGATCCCTTTAGTATAATACTACTATATAAGTAATTAGTTAGTTCTTAGATAGGAGCTTTGTACTCAACTTAATATAGTATTTGTTATATACTAGTAATATATTACTTGAAGCCTTTGTATCTAATCCCCTACCTCCTCTATTAAGTTAAACCTTTATATATAAGAAACCTCTATGTCTACTACTGTTTAGTAGTTAGTGTTATAGTAATCCCTCTAGGTTAGTGTGAAAGTGGGCTTATAGTCCTAACTATATCACTAGCATAGTTACTAGGATAGCAATAGCAGTAAAGGTGTATATACTAAGTATTATCTAAATTAGTTCTATACATAGTAAAAGATTAACTATAACAACTACAATAATAGCTACTAAGAATCCTAAAGATATATAGACCTTAGATATAGTAGTGCTCTAATAAATTCCTAATAAAATAGTGATAGGCATAGAACCCCTGCTTAAGTGTTAGTGTCAAGTACTTAGTATAATATATATAGCTGCAGGATAGGATATAGCACTTGAATATCAGATATAAAATCTTCTAATTAATACTAAGGGATTTCTATCCTGCCTTAAGGTGCTAGCCAATAGAATATGGCATTTCTAAGCTCTTATGCAAGCTATAAGCTTGTAACTAATAAAAAAATACTCTAATAAGATTTAAGAGTAGTAGGATATAGGATATTCAATTTGCAACTATTTAATTTGCAACTAATATAGTTCACATTAATAAAGGAACAGAGAGATATATAAAGTACAATATATCCTGCCTTATATAAGGTATAACAATAGGAACAGGTCTAGTGTCATTTACCTTGCTAAGCTCTGGCCATGCCCTCTAGTGCTAGGTTACAGATGTACTATAATGCCCCTAGAATATAAGGTTTCCATAATGTAATAAAGTATAAAATAGCTTTACTTTTTTAGCCTAACTATCCTGCTCCTATTAAATCTAGAATATAATATCAAAGACAAATGTACTAGGATTTGCAAAGAGGATAGGCTTATCCAAAAGTCATCTAGTGCAGTTTTTATAAATTTACATGTGACTTTTCAATGTTAGTATTGCCATGTTCAAGTGCCAACGACAGCTGGCCCGGGTCGAACTGGCAACATCCAGAAATTCTCGCTATCGCCACACAGCTGTTCCGGCAATCGATCAAAACTAACGTAATGACCCAACCTTTCAGAAGCTCTTCTCCGACTTGTCTCCTTAGTAGCAACTAGTTGCCGGTGCGCTTTTCTGAACCCCACAATGCCGGGAAGAATAAATTATTGACGAGAATTACAACTATATTGACAACGATGACAACGATGATAACGATGGCAACGACGCGGAATCTGAGTAAAGCGGCGAACCCGCGCTGCCAGTCTCATCGCCAGCGGGATCGGCACTCCCTCCCCGCTTCCCCCCCCCCCC
>JPJS01000209.1:0-32153 GCA_000750665.1 Pseudogymnoascus sp. VKM F-3557
CCCCCCCCCCCGACGATACATTAGAAAACGTTACGAGCTGGCTCTTAAACAACGAATGCGCGGGCCTATAGACTAGACCCGAGGAAATATAGGTCTTAGGAAGGAAAATTAGGGTGTAAGCGCAGAGTAGAAAACGAAGAGGGGGAGAGCGGCAGCACTGGCGGGGAATGAGCCATGGCGGTAGAGTCCTTATTATCTCAGACTATATCTCAATTAAGAATCCGAGATGGCAAACGGTTTATCTATGGGATCGACACATTTTCCTAGGTATAGAACAACCTTTTAAGTCCTCTTCGTCTTCTGAATCTCTGCAAACTCCTCCTCCGAGGTATACCTCTTCATCATAGGGGTCAACCCTATTAGTCTCCCCGCTGCAGCAAATAAGGCTTGCACCTTCCACGGCACCCACCAGCGTAGCGGGCCTAGCCACGTCGCGGTAGGAAACCATATCATGGCAGTGGCAGAAACATGCCTAGTAAGAGTAAGTTTTCAGACCTGATCTTTCATTTCGGCAAGGGGAGAACTCACTGTGTTAGCATGATCTGGAACGGGTTCAGCGAGACCTTCTTCTCATGCACATCGCTAACGTACATTAGTAAATTCGTGAAGAAGACTCTGTCCATCATCTCATCGACGTCGTCAGGGTGCGCCCAGACCAGCACGACGGTATCTTCAGGGCTATCTGGCACGGGGTTAAAGCTATGAGGTACCCATGGCTTGATCTCATGCGGCCCGTCCTCTCGGGTATAGACCGTCGTGGCTACAGACCATCCCTCGACAGTGGCTACTTGGCCTTGGAGGACCTGGAAAGTCTCCGATTGATTGAAATGGAGGTGGAGAGGCGGTGCCTGAATTTCTTGTTAGTGATTGTCACGTGGAAACGAGACGGGATATCCGTCTAAGGTATCTTCCTACCTGAGGATGACCTTTGCCTTGTTTGCAGAGAGGGTGGTCGTGTTTATAAGTTGCTCTTATCAGAACTCTGGATCGAGGTCAGCAAAGAGTTTTGAACAGGCGTTCTTGGCTTTGTTAGCTTTGCGACTCACGTTGCATCTCTCGAGGGATGTGGCTCTAAAAACTCCAAAATGAAACTCCCCTCGTACAAGCTGAAAGGACCAGAGATCACTGGCTCATCCAGGGGTGATTTGAGCGCCATGGCTGCCTCTGGTAACAGATAAATGTCTCTGTAGAAACTGCAAAAGGCTGCGTCAGGATATAGGCAATTGCTAGCAATAACACCTTCCGACAGATCTTCACTGCTCAGGCCAACACTGCCGGGGGGGGCGCCGACGGTCGTCCCGCCGAGGGTTGTCCCGTCAGCAATGAAATATTTCCCCAGCCCCTGCTTAGTAAGATCTGCCCTACAGCTGAATTAAGGCTACAGTACTGGGTAAATTGCTGTACACTAGCTGCTTCTGGAATGTGCATTATACTATCATAACCACCTGTACATATAGTGCAAATTACCGGAAGTGGAAGGACCCAACTAACCCCAAAACTTATACATGAAAGACGCTGAAATATTTGTATTATTGATGCAATTTCAGATGAAGCATTATAGTCCGCATTGCTAATAAAACGAGCAAATGCCCTAAACATAAAGCAATGAGCTCTTCCTGTATATATAGCTATGCAGAAGGCAAGAATGATAATTAGCATAATCTATAGCAGGGTGTGGAAGCAACAGCGCAAATGTCCACAGGAACAGCTCTAGCGCACCTACTTAGAGACATCCCGATTCATTGGTGTGCCGTGCTCGACATAATCGCGAAGCCTGCTACCGATAATCTCATAGCAACAGCATCCACCATTGAACTGCCATTGATCAATAACTTTCTCTGCAATATAGTCAATATCTTCCGGCGAGCGCTCGTAGCCTTCGGCCTCCATCTCGCCAAATGTCGCAATACACTCATCAGCTCTACCCTCCAGATCAGCTGAGCGTGTCTCTCCAAATAGATGCGCATCCGTTACCCTAACTGGCGACAGTGATGACCCGGCTGTGAGTTGAAGCTTTCGCTTTTTCACGGAGCCATCGTATTCTGTGGCTACCGTACCCTGGCTTCTTTTCGAGCCTTTATTTTCACAAGTCACTTCTTTAACGTATCGAGACATGAGCTCCAGAGCGTCGGCAACTGTGCAGGGGGGTGCGTTGGGCTCGAGCTCATCGGCCAAGGCTGTTTCGGCCAGCTGGCTTAGCCAACGTGCACTCACAACTTGGCCAGCTGGGCCAGTATCCTCGAGTTTGTAGGCGAGACTTTGGAGAGTGTATCCAGCGGTTTTGAAATCAGTTGGGATCCTGTACTCTGCATTTCTGAATGTGGGTAACGGGACCTTCGGCTTCTTGATAATCTCACGCTCTATAAGTCCGTTTATGCTGTGTCGCAGAATCTCATATCGAGCGGCCAAAGCAGGCTGGGGAATCCTGATATGCCGACCGCAGCGATCTATGAATGCCGCATCAAGTGAATCGCTCAGGTTTGACGTGCAAATAATGAGCACGTTGGCGTTGGTCCTCACCAGGTCAACCCCGGTTAGAAGAGCATTGGTAGCGCGCACAGCATCGTGGACCTCGTTCCTGGCGCTGGCGGTCTCGCGAGAAGCGGCAAGACTTTCAATTTCGTCAATTAGCAGTACTAACAGAGTATCTGGCGTTTCTGCTGACTGAGCCGCAAGTGCTTCGAAGATTGAGTGGATCTTTACAGCACTCTGTCCGAAGTATTGGGACAGGAGCGTTGCAGCGTTCAGCTGCAAAAGGATTGTCTCGCCAAATGTCTTGTTCAGTCTTATGGCGAGCTTCTGGGCAAGGCCAATAGACAGCGAGGTTTTTCCTTCCTCAAATTAGCGTTAGATAACACGCGGATGGGGGTGAAGTACCTGTGCCAGGCGGGCCTGAGAGAAGAACAAGGCGGTTGACTGTTGAAGATGAGCTGTGTCCTGGTTTGCATGAGAACCTCACTGCTTCACAGTTAGATACTACAGAATTTACACATATATGTACTTATAAAGATTCGTCATAAAAACCACTAGCTTCTGCTTTATGTCCCCATCGAATATAAGCCTAAAATATGGTTAGCGGTGCGGAGGCAGGTGGGAGCGATCCGCTGACCCTTCAAAAGCATTGCCAAATCCAACACTCGGAAGGAGCATCGCGTCTCCGCACAGGGACAGGGCTTCCTGGGTTTTTGCAGCTTTGCCGTCTTGTAAGGAATATACATTGATCTCAACTGTGTGGCTTTCGACTAAGATAAATGGGTAGTCATCGTCTGTGCCAACAATATCGACTGCTTTGAGGGAGTGGAGGCAGTCTGGAAAGAAGCACTCTGCATCTATAAAGGGAGCACATAAGCACAACCCTGCTTAAGAATATAAGTGTATGCTTACACAAGTCCTCGCCAATCATCTCATGATCCAGCTCTACAGCATGAATACATTGTGACCTGAAGATAACCTCGAGCTTGGTCGTGATCTACACGGGCGTTAGCTTCAGGTGTGAAGTTTGAAGTTGTAATGAGAAATATCCCATACCTTCGCCAGACTCCCTGTGTAATCTGGTTTTACATGGGCTTCGACATAGATCGTGCCTTTTCGACGTTTCTGGGAGCCGGTTTCACCCTTTGCAGGTTGTTGGGGGCGTTCATCATGGCTGTCGTCAGGGCCGTTGACGATCTCGAAGTCATCCATATCGATGTCAGCTGTTTTCTCTGCAGACTTCATCCCTGGAGAGACTAAGAGATGGAGAAGTTCGACAGAAAATAGTGTAAAAGAAGAGATAGCTGGTGAAAGTTGCGAGATTATAAAACGAAAGATGAGAAAGGAAAATCACAGACGTGGCTGTGAGACGGACAGGAACGGAGGGGAAGTCAAACAGTGAACTTGAACGTCACAACTAGTGTGATTGTAATAGAGATGGACAAAAATCACAAACCGTGAACTTAAAGATCACAAACAGTGTCATCAAATACAAACAGTGGGATGGATACTAAGAAATCTGGTGCAATGGATAGAGGAGGATGCTTGTGCGAGACAAGTCAAACATTATATCTTTAGCACTGGGGTCCCTTGCAGCCTTACCCGGCAAGGCTCCAGAACCCCCGTCCCATCAGATCCACACGACGCTACGCGCTATAGCGTTAAATGTGAATAAAGCTCGGGCCTCAAAATGTAAAGTCTGGAGGCGGGAGCTTCTCCAATAAATCACCGACATTTTGCACTTCAGCGCAGTATTCGCATTTTTTACTTCGAATCTCGTCTCAAGAACTTTACAAGACGAATCCTGTCACTTCCAGCGTTCACATTTCCAATCTTATTGCCACACAAACCATCCCTAAACCCCCACCTTTCGCACGAATTGCCCTTGGACAATTTCTTGCGACTCTACCCTTCAACTACGTCCGATAAAACATGCGCCAGACATAAATCGCACTCAATGGATCCTCCGCCGCGACCGTCAACTGATCGCTTCCGGATCCGCGTTGCAGTCTATTCTCCCGAAGATGCTCATAATCTCCAGGCAGTGCCTAAGAATACTTTCGTTATTGCGAAGAACCAGAATTTCCAGCTGCAAGATCTGCCATTACGGGAACTCCGTGATGTTGCGATAAGAAGATACAAGGAGATATACCCCCATGAGTCGTGAGTCTCCCCACCGGAGCTCTATCTCTATCCTTCGGTGCGACTGACTTACTTCCCTCCCAGGCTATTCCAAATTGCCCAATCGACAGATGCCTATGGCGCCGACCTATTCCTCAACGATCGCGTGGGCGACATTTTCGCGGACAATGAAGTCTTGAGGGTGGTCAAGGGCTCATCTATCAGAGACTCTCTGCCACCAGACTACGTAAATGTCAGAGCCGGCAGTGTGCAGCCTAGCTATCCACCGCAGCGAAAGCGATCCCCTGCTACGTCGAACCTTGGAGACAATTCGAGGGCTGGCAAGAGGCAGAAGATTTATAGGCCGGACGACCCACTCCCATCACGCGAGCGTGACCCATACGACTCCGAGGAGGGTGACGCATTGGCAGATGATATACCCGTTGACGAGGTAATCCCCAATTCGCAGGCATACGAGGCCGAAGGGGGTGGCGGACATATCAAACAGGAGAAGCCCCTCCAGGCAAATCGACCAAGTTTTAACCAACCATCTCCAGTCCTAGGCGAAGAAGAAGACGACGAGGAAGTTGTTGTTTCAGACTCTCAAGGAAAGGAAACGTCCGGTAGAAACATCACCCCCCAGAACCGTCAATCACTTCAAACTACCACCAAAGCCCAAGAAGGCCGTCAAACCATTGCCAAAACAACCCCTAAACCAAGCAACAGCATATCTCGCCGTCCGTCAAGCAAAAAGCGTGCGCGATCTGATGACATATCAGATTCCGAAGAGCATAAGGCTATCACGCCGTCCGTCACGCCATCGCGAGGAATCTCAGATCCTTATAGTGATATTGAAACCGACCTCGAACAACCTTCTAGCATCCTCAGGCTTCGTAGACGCGTTACGCCCCTTCGCAAAAGCAACAAAGCCTCGCCGATCTCTGCAAAGCCAAAATTGATACAGTACTCGATGGCAGCAACTAGGAGCAAAGCTGGAAGCAGCTCAAACAACTCAACACCTAAAGCAATTGCAAGTTCAGCTCCTACAATCACTCCACGTTCAGCACGCACGACCAATAGCGATGCTATACTGCCAGGTATGACTCGGCAAAATGATAGTGCTTCTGCCCACAACGGCGATGACGACGGCGATGACAATGGCGATGACAACAGCGATGGGAGTGTGGATGCAGGAGCCGAAGAGGCTGCGCAGGAGATTTCAAGGTTAGCATCTGAATCAGCGAGAAAGAAGCGCGTCGCGGAACTGGCAAAAGATCACGCTGCATCCATTTCTAAAGCAAAGCGACTAGTAGCTGCTGCTTCGAAAAGGCAGGCTAAATTGACGCAAAATCAAGAAGCGGACCAATCAGCTACCGGAGAGAAGGTAAATGAAAAGGCTGAGAAGGAAGCTAGAGCAGCTGAAGCAAAGGCGAAGCGTGAAAAAGAACGCATACTTGCCGAGGAAGCCCGCAGGCACGCGGAAGCAACTGAAAAGGCAGAGGCCGAGAAACGTGAAGAGGCTAAGAGACAAGAAGAAGAAAAGGCCAAGATACACGAAGCAGAAGAAGCCAAGAGGCGAGAGGCGGAAGCGGCTGCAAAGGTAGAAGCTGCGAAGCGCGAAGAAGCCAAGAAACGAGAGGCAGAAGCGGCCGCAGTGGCAGAAGCTATGAAGCGCGACGAAGCCGCTAAGAGAGAGAAAGAGGCCAAGGAAAAGAACGATGCTGCGGCAGCTAATGCCCGCAAGAAGTCTACGCCTTCCAGGAGTCCAGGGGGTCTTCTTGGCAGGGCCGTAGCGGAGTTCGATTCCAAGGCAGCAAGCACCAGCCCTGGCGCCAACGTGGTCGATATGCCGCCACCTCCGGCAACTGCCCGTGGCCGCCAGTCAACTTCACCAGCACTCACTCGAAAGAGATCTGCAGATATCAGAACCACGCCAATTCTCCCACCGCAGGTATCTAGTGAGATCAGGCCCTCCTCATCTGCGGAACCAGGCTCGGCTGCGCGACGCGTGTCCTTCGCAGAACCATCACCTTCCGCGGCTGGGAAGACGCCAAGCAAGACCACGCCATCCCCAGCCCCAGTTCAAACGCCTAAGACTGTGAATGGGATCCAGAACTCGGGTGGAAGCTTCCGTCAATCCAAACTCGTGCCACCGGGAACTGGAGCCAAGTCAGTTACGCCTAAGGTGTCCACACCTACGAGTTCACAAGCACCAACATCTGGGCAACAAGTTAAATCAACGCCAACCCCGATAACCCGAGGAAATATCTCTGCTGCGCTTCTCAATACTATCAACAAAGGGAGCTGTGAGTTACAATCCTGTTATTCTATTACTCCCGATGGTTTCTTAGAACAGGCCGCAAGTATAGCAATATTTCACAAACTAACTATCTATAGCATCAGCAGTGAAGGAGGCAGCGGCCCCCAAGCCAAATACTATAGCCATCTCCTCTGATGAAGAAAGCAGTGATGATGAAAGCGTGGGCGAACTGGAGCTGCCCCCATTGCTTCCACCTTCAACGCATTCAACGGCACAGAGTCAGGTTACGGCAAGCGGTGACAATGCCAATGACACAGCTTCCAATACTTCTCGCTCCGCATCCGTTTCAACGAACAGGTCACAGCGTGAGAGCCGCTCACCAGTACGATTTGTCAACTCCAGCTTCCATTCTAACGCAGCCTCTTCTACTCAGTCATTTGATGGATCCCGTCGCCCGCAACGAGCCCGCTCACATGGGAGCGAAACATCTGACAAAAGCACTTCTGGTGACTCAGCTTCAGAAGACGAAGCATCGGAGTCTGAGCTCTCATCAATTCGATCCAAACCTGTCATCCCATCTTCCCAAAGCGCCTCATCTCGCCCCATTCTCCCGCCGTCATCGAGGCTCTCAAACCTCCGCGATGGTTCCACAACTCCCAAACCTCAGGGCGCTGGCCTTAGAAAGGTCAGCAGCGGGAGCGATGCAGAAATATCAGTCCAGAAGCTTTTAGACAGTCAGTTGACTGAAGAGTCGGCAGCGGGCTCTGCACCGGTTAGAGGCCAAGCTTCCCCAGCACCCAGCTCGTCTCAATTCAGCAGCAGACTTTCCTCCACGCCAGTACCAAGACCAAAACTCACCAACGGCGACGCCTCAGATAGGGGAACACCACTCACATCTGAGAGACCAGCAGGAATGGAATCCATGCCGTCCCTAAAACTGCAAACATCAGTCGCCATGAATCAACAGAACCAGAGGCTAGAGCATATCCGTAAACTCGGCGAGGCCAAAGCAAAGGCCCTCAAGGACGCCGAGATGGCGGAGCTCGCCGGCGCGGAAAGCACGGAGGAGTCCGAAGATGAATCGTCCAACGACGACTCGGACTCGGATGACGGAAGCGACAGCAAGTCGGAGGCGGGCTCGTCGGATGACGTCGAGATGGGCGGGATGGGGACGCCGGGGTCGGCAAGGAAAGCGGCGGCGCCGAAGGCCCAGAAGCCAAAGGCCAAAGTGAACTTCTCGGGATTGAGCAAGAAGTTTAGCAAGGGGCGTACAGGGCGCCACTAGATTCATAGGGAATCTGTGGAGGGTGGCTTTTTGTGTACTTCTGACTGGTATTATTTAATGTTCGGTGGTTCGGGTTTACTCGTGCCGCCTTAGAAATCTGGATAAGGACTGCCGTCCATTATGGCAGCGTTTACAGCAAAACTATAGTTCCAATAAAGATGTTTAATTGCCAAAGGGTTATACTTGAGCGGCATGAGTACCACGGGTCAAAGCGGAATTTTCTTTTGGTGTTTGGAGGATCGGGTAGGAGGAGGCTGAAATTGAGGGTTGGCGAAAAGGGTCTGTCTAGGCTGCCGGAGAGGGGAGTGAGACATGTATTACATATGCGGGCCCAGGCTATCGAATAGCAGGAAGGATGTCATTGATGATGAGCGACCGGTCTGAATAGATGTGCCGTCATGGATGCGCTATGGAATGCAGTATGAGTGGTGGACGGCACGGAGTGGCCATAACGGAGGATGCGAAGAAATGCAAAGGAAATCAGCCGCGCCCTGGGACCCTTTTTCCTTCGTCGAGCCCGAGCCCTGCATGCGCTGAGCGTAAATTGTGCAGCATATGTCACATATCACATTCCCGGCGCCCCCGTCTCGTCGGGAATGGGATCCCATGAGCCAACACCCGACACGGAGCGGATAAATTGGCTTGCATCCATCTTTTTTTCATTCTTTTGGGTTGCTGGTTTGGGTGCTTTGTTTGGTTTGTTTGCTTTTTTGCAAGGATTAATCTCGGGTTGACCTACCGCATTACGACAACCCCCAGTGTCCCCTTTTGCGCCCAATCCTCGATCAACATTCGCTCCTGCGACCAATACCGGGGCCCCATCACCCCGCGTCCGTATACCCACGTCTACCCAACGATGCATTAGTGCTGAGACGGCACTCTGGTTACTGGTGTCGGGGGAAGCTGGTTACTGGTCAATACGCTGCTTTGGGACTACCGACCCGCTGAACTGGGCAGTGAGGCGCGGAATGGTGGTGGGGTGAGTAAGAGATGGTGGCTGGACGGAGTGGAATGCAGGTAGGTACTGTACTGTATTGTCCAGTACTGTATGTGGAATGCTGGTGCTCCGTACTGTGCTGCTTTGTGGCTGTTGATGGGCGGGTTAGCAGATCCCTAGCAGCGGAAGAGGGCGTTTATTGATGTATTTGAATTGTAAAATCGAAACCTGCATACTTGTATGTTCTGCGCGGGTAAAACGGTGAGGGTTTGTGATATTAATGTGCTGCAATATACCTTGTACGAGGGCTGGGATGCAGTCAAGGCGGGGAGATGTACAGTACAGTTCACAGAGTAAATAGAGGAAATATAGGAAATATAGGAAATAGAGAGATGGGCTACACAGAGGGAGGCAGAGGGAGGTACAACACAGGCATAGAAGGGTTACAGCACAGGACGTTGTTGGGCCTATTTATATACGGTTGCAGGACGGTATTCTTAGAGCAATGCTTACGGTCCACACAATTACGAGCATTTCCCCCTTCGGTGCCGCTATGTGCCACTATTCCAGGTGACGTGCAGTGGCGTGAGTAGCACCGTCCAGCTGTGAGTGACAGTGAGAGTTACAGTGACAATGACAGTGACGCCGTTCAATTTAAGTGCTCGTGCCCGTACATGTAGTACAGTACTATACAGTACAATACTACGTACAGTAGAGTACTTACCCTTACTAAAGTACAAAGTGGGAGACGGTTGATTTTTTATTATTTTGTATCTTGTATACTTACATCACAGCACAATATTGTCTCTGTTATGCAGTACAGTACTATCCAATATTGTATCTTCCCATATTATATTGTAGTGGATAGTACTTGCCCCGAACAAGTACTCTTCTCTACTACCGTGCGCTACCCGACATTCCTAGAGGTAGATCATCAACTTGATCTCCTTGCCTTCTTGTCTTCCTTCAAAATAAAAACCTGACAGATCAAATCCTGTGTATATTATATAGAGAGGGTTACATATATATATATATATATATATACACACACGGCTCTATTCACCTCGTTGTCGCCACTTCCTTCCTTCATCTTCCTGGCAGTTGCGCACGAGTGGTATATGTAATTGCCCTGGTTTACGCTCCTTGTCGCAGTGTGCCACTCACCTATCCGAGTACTACCATCTACCCTGCTTACACAGGCCCCTCCCAGGGAAGACGAAGATTAAGCGCCATTTAAGAGTGCTCAAAGTGGAGAGGTATGAGATGATACTAGATATCAGCCGATATTGTGGAGCTTCTCCTGACTTTGGTTGACAGGTCCCCCAAATACCTCTACTTAGGAAACCGAAAGAGCCTCACCGATCAGTGTCGTGTTATAGGACAGGACATTGGGGCGCCTGCACAAAAAAAACTTCAAATCTCCGTCCCGATCGCTCCTTCAAAACTCCCCGATCGTCAATTCTCCAACTTCCTGTCAACCAGTCAGCAAAACGCCTGTGCGCGAAATCTGCTACTCTGAGCACACACAATCCACACCACACACGGACCTTCCAACGAAGCTCCCCCCGCACTAGCACTGGCCGCTGAGTGAACACCACCACTCCTTTAACGACCCCTCTGCAAAGCAGATCTATATAACGCGGGCGACAGCTCACATTGTCTCAGACCCCCGAACACAAAAGAAGTTCATTCTCTTCCTGCTCGTCCTGCTCATCCGTGTCGACCTGCTGAAAGAAAAAAGCCGGGTCGAACGGCATTACAGGTCAGTAGGGTACGTGCTGCAGCACTATTGTTGGGCCCCATTCCATTTGTGTAGATCACGCAAACCGTCTGCGCCCACCAGACGACGAGGTAGATGCAAAGAGAAGCAACTGGCACGTCGAATCGTGTACGATAAATTTTATATAAACAGACGGCGGTCGATTGTCCTTGGCTACAGCACAGCACATTATCGCATAGCGCCTTCCCTTACAGACCCCGACGTCCACGAAATACCTCAAGAGTCCCCCTTGATCACTGCTCGGGTCGCACCTCCCTCCTATCTTCCAGGGACCCAATTCGCACCATGAAAGTATCGCACTACCCCGGCGACCATACTGGACACGGCGCACAATACAACATGTCTCCTCCCATCGCCGCCGACCCAAACTACCGCCCCGACGGGCCACAATACCCCCAAACGCCGCACCAGGAGCAGCCCCACATGCAACACGCACCCCACGACCAGCAGCAGCAGTACGGTTATGCTCCAAACCAACCTCACCGCGCCAGCCAGAGCTCACAGGGGCAGGGAGGTCACGCCGACCACAACCAGGCTGAGATGTTAGGCCGGGTTCCGACCCGGGGCCCGAATGCGCTCATTCCACTCGATTCACCTTCAAACCACAATGGAGCGGGGCCCGAAGGCGCGCCGATCCTGCCCGCCGTGCAGCAACAGGCTGCTGGAGGTCAACCGCCGAGTTTTAGTATGATTGAACTGGGTAGGAGATATACGTAAGTTCCACCTCCGGTCCTTTGCTTGCAGTTGGGTATGACCCTTAACGAGGCCTGAGGCGTTGTTCCTTTTCTCTTTGCCTCACTTGCATAATCCATGCTGGGCGTATTGTTGGATGTATGCTGACTTTTGTTATTGGGCAGCCTCGAGGTCATGCAGCAACCCAAACGGGCGAGGATGTGTGGCTTTGGAGACAAGGTAGGCTCCCTGTGGCGCTTTTACACATCCTGTCGCTAACCTTCCAGGATCGCCGGCCTATTACCCCGCCACCATGCATTAGAGTTGTCATAACGGATGTGGCTACAGGAGTTGAAATCGATACCAAGTAAGCGTCATGAGCTTAGGTACCTCGATATACAGTTACTGACACTGCGTAGTGATATTGATCATGGTCATTTCGTCCTGACTGTTGATCTGTGGTCTGCCGATGGAATGCAAGAAGTCAATCTCGTCAAGCATTCGAACAATTCCCCAGCAATCTCCTCCACTATCCCAGCCTCGTACGCTCATACACAGGCGGGTGATAATCACCCGGTCTACGCGAACCAAATGCCGACGCCCACGGGCCCGGCCAGTATAGTTCGCGATCCTCAATACCCGTATCATCTCATCCAACAGCAGGGGCAATACAACCCGTACCCTAACCAGCCACACGTGAACCCATATAGCCAGCCCCAACAGCAATATCAACAGGGGCCGCCGCAAGGCCAGTACGGCCAGCCCCAACAACAAGGGCAGTATGGTCAAGGGCAGGAACGCCAGGATTACCACGCTGGAGCAGGGCCAGAGCCTCCGAATCATCAAGTATTTTACAATACGGGCGCGTCAGTCCACGCCGTTGCCGCCAATGTGCCGAGACAGGAGTGAGTTCCCACTATCAGCCGGCTTTCAATCTCATAGATGCTAACCGACTCGTAATCAGCCTTGTGTACGACCCGGTCAATGCAAGCCTCCCACCGAGGCCCCCTGCTTCCACCGCACCACAGGGCCCCGTCCAGCATCAGAGCGGCATGATGACCCGCAACATAATCGGCAGCCTCGCGGCCAGCGCTTCCAAGCTCGCGGACCCACATGACAAGATTGGCATCTGGTTTGTACTACAAGACATGAGCATCAGAACAGAGGGAAACTTCCGGTATGCCTCCTGACCAAAATTTCTCAGCCACCACTAACGCGCATAGTCTCCGCTTCTCTTTCACCAACGTCGGCGGTCCCTCTAGGACCCCCAACGGCAACCCAGCTAACCAAATCTCGGTACTAAACACTGGCAAGGCACAGGTCCTTGCATTGTGCTTCAGCGACGTGTTTACCGTCTACTCGGCAAAGAAGTTCCCAGGTGTGGTGGAGAGCACGCCACTCAGCAAATGTTTCGCGACACAGGGTGTTAAGATCCCGATCCGTAAGGATGGCGGGGGGAAGGCGGGGCAGGGGAGGGAGGACTACGATGAGGATTAGTGGCACAATGTGGATGTAGGGTTTAGAGAGGAGGCGGTGGGCAGGGACAGTTATCTATTTTCCGGCGCTTGGTTGGGTTGGCACCTTTGCTGTTTTTGTAAGGCGGTGGCTACTTTGCAACGAAAACTGGATAGAAAGAAGTTCGTGGGGAAGGTTATCTCTAGCATTTTTATATGCGAGGTCAATCACGAATGAATGAATGCTGTTGCTATATCAGTAACTTGTTCTTATTCTGAGGTGGTTTGGTGAGAGTGGTATTTCTATGGTCGTAATAAAATAATAGACCCGTTAAATATATATAATTTATTATACTTCAACGCGCAACACCAAATACTCTAGAGAGCCATTCATTGAGAATACTACAAAGAGTCAGTCTAGGAAAATCATATATATACTGATCTCGATTATTGTGAATTTATGGCTGTTAGATTTACTGAAAGTGTGAGAAGATTATATGTATCACGTGTTACTGATGCCCATACCCACAATTTCTATTCCGAGCCAGTCCGGAGAAACGTGACTTTTTTTCCAGCATTGACAATTACGTGGGCTCTGATTGGCCAACTCTCGTGACATAAGCTGCCATACCCATGGAACATTTCCCTTCCAGAGCTAGATACCACAACACCCGAGGTCCTGTGCCGAGCGAACAGCGACACACATCGCCAACGACATCATTTCGAAATACTCTCCTGCAACCGTAGCCACGGGTTTCCTTTTGACGCCAATAATCGATTGTGCACCTCGGGGGCACTAGCGATAAATCCAATCGCTCACACGGGTTGATTCTCGCTCTCTACAGCTCCTTTTCCTTACCCGATTCCCAATGGCTTCTCTCCGCTCCTCAGCACGCCTCATGGCGGCGTCGCGCTCGGCCTTTAGGCCTGCGACTGCTATCCGCTCCTTCGCCTCCGTCGCGCCTGCAGCTACTACCACCCCAGCTCCCGCTGAGCCGGCGGCGTCGACGGCCCCAAGGACTAAGACATTCCACATCTACAGATGGAACCCGGATGAGCCTTCGACGAAGCCGAGGATGCAGGCTTACACCCTGGACCTGAACAAGACGGGACCTATGATGCTCGATGCGCTTATCCGCATCAAGAACGAGGATGACCCTACCCTCACTTTCCGCAGAAGCTGCAGAGAGGGAATTTGTGGAAGCTGCGCGATGAACATTGACGGTGTCAACACCCTTGCCTGCTTATGTGAGTTGCACCAGGCTTTCAGCGGCTATCTGCTGGAATGGAGTCTCCTGGACATGTACTGACGCGATATCCAGGCCGCATCCCTACCGACACCACCCAAGAGTCGAAGATCTACCCTCTCCCCCACACATACGTTGTCAAGGACATCGTACCGGATCTCACCCACTTCTACAAGCAGTACAAGTCCATCAAGCCATACCTCCAGCGCACATCCCCTGCCGAGCACGTAAGTTTGCCACAAATCGTTCCCTTGGACCAAAAAAACTAACACAAAACAGGGCAAGGAGTACCTCCAAAGTGTCGAGGACCGCAAGAAGCTTGATGGTCTCTACGAGTGCATTCTCTGCGCGTGCTGCTCGACTTCGTGCCCCTCATACTGGTGGAACTCTGAGGAGTATCTCGGCCCGGCCGTTCTGCTCCAGTCCTACCGCTGGCTCGCCGACTCGCGTGACGAGAAGAAGCTTGAGCGCAAGGCTGCGCTCGATAACTCCATGAGCGTCTACCGTTGCCACACTATCATGAACTGCTCGAGGACGTGCCCCAAGGGCCTGAACCCAGGTCTGGCGATTGCGGAGATCAAGAAGGAGTTGGCTTTTTAGATGGATTGTGAGGGAAGATGAAGTTGTTACTTGCAGCGGGTTTTTTGAAGTGTGCTTGTTGGGGGGTGGGGGATTGGCTTTTGTGTAGAAATATAGGTGATAGTTTTACAGAGGAATGATGAGCATCCATGTTATTGTAAGAAACACTTGCCAGAGCCAGCCTGCCAATACCCCTCCTTAATGTACATGCATCACACCCGCTATGCCCACTTAATATATATACATCGTGCAGAACGACACCGGTTCATACGCTGCGGATTCTGGATCCTAATGCAATCGCTTTCGCAACTGATTTAAACTTCAGCCTCCCCGAGTAAGCCTGCATCGATCAGCATCCATCCATTGTAGTATTCGCAGAAATGTCTTACCCTCCATCCTTCTCCAACTTCAGCGGGGTAAAATCGCCTGACCCAATCTTCGACTTCGTCGGCGTTGACTTTTCATCATCATCCCCGCCACATCCACAGTCGTAGAAGTCCCCAATCTTGGAGCAGTCGAACAGCTCCTTCTCCAGCCGCGTGTTTACCTCGTTATGCACATGACACGCCCATGTTGCTGCACTAGACCGAGACCGCACCTGCGGCGGGTACTTTTCTAACAGGAGCTGGAAATGCCGTGCGCATTCGCCGCATGGGTATAGCCGTGCGAAGAGATAGACAAAAGACTTGAGTGACGTGCTGTCGTCTTCCGTCGGCTCGTCCGGGAATTTCGCCATCATCGTGTGAAGCAGCTTCCAGGCTGCGTTACCCAGCTCTGCTCTGTCCATTGGGTTAGCCATTGGCATGAGACGGGTGCGACAGTGTCTTACTTTATTGTTGCATTCTCAAGTTTTGGGGCTGTGGCGACGCCGTGGAGGACGCTATCACTGGGGGCGACACTTGTTTCAAACGCCGCATCTCGTTGACCCCCAGTCGTGAGGAGAAAGGAAAAGGCAATGAATGCCACGATGGCCATGAGTGCCAGCGTCACATGTCGCCGCGGAGGCATTTCGCAAAGTTGGACTTTGCAGAAGTTGTGAGTCGTTGTGAGCCATGGCCATGACACACATCTTACTGTAGTTTAGCTCGGCTTGAAACTGGGGATCGCTGCGTCGTTGCTAGCCTCGTTCGGTAGCCTCGCAGCCTCGCCACAAATCAACACTGCCCAGTTCGAACTTCTACCCCACGTTTGACTCATCGTCTTCATTTAAAATACCGATCAGGCAGTCTCTTGCTCTGCATCTGAGATCATTTTGTTCGTACTGACAAGCGTTTTTGTCCTACTAATATTCTCTGCATTGATTTTTTTTAAGAACGTTTGAAGTCGCCATATTTAGAAGGCGCAAGTTTATTTTGTATTCACTCTTCGTTTGCCACCGCTCTAGAGACAACATATCCTCACGAAACAACCTTTAGAAAAAAGGCAATCACGACAGTGGCAACTACGATTTTTGCTACGTATACAGATAGAGAGGAAATAATGTCAACACCTAGCGCACCACCCGCTCAAGGTGCAGGTCGAGGAGGAAGACCGCGACATTATAGACGGCCACGGCGAGGAGGCGCACAAAACGGCGCTGCTCCTGCCCCAGGAGCCACGGGAGCCCCGCGAGATACACCGGCACAACCAATACAGGGAAACACAACCGCTGTCCCTCCAGCTCCAGTGGCACCACAAGCCGCTCCCGGCTCGAATGCGAATCCAAACCGAAGGAACAATGGGCAGTCAAATCGAGGCAGGGCCGGAAGGCCGGGCCAAAGAGGAGGAGCGCCCAGGCATGTAATGGGAGGCGCGGGAGGGAGAGCGTTTGGAGGACAACTCACGTCAGCAGGAGGAGCTCAGGGAAACGGAACCTCAGCACCTTTGTTGCTCCAGGCCGACGCACCGGCGTTCACACCTGGCCAGACAGTAGTTCCCAGAGGCCCAGCCACCCATAACCACCCCCCGCCAAATATCGGAAGACAGCGACGGTTTTCGAAGTCGCAGGCTGCGGATATTGCAACGCGGACACACGAAGACATTTTACACGGCTTATACGAATGCCCAATCTGCACTAGCGAAGTGCTGAAGAACTCAAAAGTGTGGTCGTGTAAGACCTGCTGGACCGTTTTCCACTTGTCGTGCATCAAGAAGTGGGCAAAGAACGAGGGATCTACGCAACAGAATCGCCAGCAACTGCAGGATGGAGAGCTACCACCGGCAAGGCAATGGAGATGCCCTGGGTGTAACCTACCCAAGGATGATATGCCAGAGTCGTATACGTGTTGGTGTGCGAAGGATGTGGATCCAAAGGCGATTCCTGGGCTACCGCCTCATTCTTGTGGGCAGACATGCGGGAAGGCTAGGGCGCCGCGGAATTGCCCACATCCTTGTGATTTGATGTGCCATGCTGGGCCTTGTCCTCCATGTCCTCACATGGGGCCTATACAGGCTTGTTTTTGTGGGAAGGAGGAGGTTAGCAAGAGGTGTATCGACACTCATTACGAGAGTGGTTGGAGTTGCGGCAAAATTTGTGGTGATATGATGCCCTGTGGTGAGCATGAGTGCGAGAAGGGTTGTCATGAAGGGCTCTGCGGGAGCTGCGAAGTTCTCGTCGAATCGCGGTGTTATTGCGGAAAGGTTGAGAAGATGGTTCCTTGTTCGGATAGAGGTGACCAGAAAGACAGTAGTGTGGTGAAGGAAGACAACGAGGTTGATAGCTGGACCGGTTCATTCGAATGTGGGGACGTTTGCAAGCGTGCCTATGACTGCGGACGCCATTTTTGCGAGAAGGGCTGCCACGAACAAACAGCCGATGTTCCACATTGTCCATTATCGCCGGATGTCATCACTCACTGCCCTTGCGGAAAGAGTACTTTGGAAGACCTGGATTGTACGAGAACCTCCTGCGAGGAGCCCATTCCACATTGTCAGAAGCTGTGCTTGAAACAGCTGGCGTGTGGACATGAATGCCAGCAGAAATGCCACGAAGGAGAGTGTATGGCATGTCTCAAGACGGTGCCCATCATCTGCCGATGTGGGCGAACGACATCGTCAACTATCTGCCACCAGGGTATGGAAGATCTCCCGCAATGCATGAGGGTTTGTAAGACAGCCCTTAACTGCGGACGACACGAATGTGGAGACCGTTGTTGTCCTGGCGAGAAGCCCGCCGCTGAGCGAATTGCGGCAAAGCGAAAGCAAAAAGTATCCCGTGGAACAACAGAAGACTTTGAGGCAGAGCACATCTGCACGAGGGTATGCGGGAGAGACTTAAAGTGTGGGAACCCGGAGCATACTTGTCAAGAACTATGCCACCGTGGCGCATGCGGCGCCTGTAGGGAAGCCATATTTGACGAGATCTCCTGCAACTGCGGCCGGACTGTACTCCACCCACCGCTTCCATGCGGCACGCAACCGCCTCCCTGTCCACACCAATGCAATAGGCGCACAGCGTGTGGCCACCCTGCAGTCAACCACCAATGCCACGGCGATGGAGAGTCCTGCCCCAAGTGCCCATACCTCGTGCAAAAGACTTGCATGTGCGGCAAGAAAATCCTTAAAAATCAACCGTGCTGGTCCACCCAGATCTCCTGTGGGCAGACTTGCGGGCATCGCCTTCGTTGTGGCATTCACTCCTGCCAAAAGCCTTGCCATCGGGCTGGCGACTGCGAGGATGCTTTGCTCGCCCAGTGCCCCCATGTTTGCGGTAAGACCAAGACCACACCAGGTTGCGGCCACATTTGCCTTGAGCCCTGTCACGCACCATACCCATGCAAAGAAGATAAGCCGTGTCAGGCCAAAGTCATCATAACATGCGCCTGCCAACACCTCAAGCAGGAAGTGCGTTGCCTGGCCACCAAGGCAGCACCGGTGACTGAACGCAAGGTCCTGGCCTGCGACGATGAATGTCTCCGCCTGCAACGCAACGCCAAGCTTGCTGCGGCACTCAATATCCCAGCCGACCACACGGATGACCACATTCCTTACTCCACTGCGACTCTCGACTTTTTCAAGGGGAGCCCAAAGTGGTGTCAGACCCAAGAGCGCGAATTCCGTGTCTTTGCCGCCGATACAACTGCCAAGCAGTTCCGCTTCAAGCCTATGTCAGCCGCGCAACGCGCCTTCTTGCACTCCCTCGCTGAAGACTTTGCCCTGGACACCGAATCCGTCGACCCGGAGCCGCACAGGCATGTGGTCCTCTTCAAAGCGCCGCGCTTTGCCAGCGCCCCAATGAAGACACTCAGCCAGTGCCTCAAGCTCCGCCCCGTAGTTGATGCGCCCAAGAATGCACCAGCATCCACAGGCGTACCTTTCAACGCGCTGCTTCTCGCCAACCCCCGCTTCGCACTCACCCTCGACGAGCTCCGTGCTGCTGTAGCGTTCGATCCGACGACAGCGCAAATTGCAGGGTGGAAAATTGAGTTCCTCCCTAGCGAAGAGATTGTAGTCCATGCGAGTCTCGCAGACGGCGTAGACGAGGCAACCCTGTTGCGTCTCAAGCCCGCAGTGACTAAGGTGGTGCTCGAAAAGGAGCTGGCGGGCGCGGTGGCTCTTTGCGCCGTGGATTCGAGCTTGAATGTTGCACGGAGAGAGGATACTGGTTCTGGAGGAGGGTGGAGCCAGGTCGTAAAAGGGGCGCCTGTGAAGAAGAGAGTCGTCGATGAGTGGGCTTCCAGTGGAAAGAATTCGTTTACTGTTCTCGGGAGTAAGGCGATGGGGAAGAAGAAGGAAAAGGAGAAGGGAAAAGAAAGAGAGAGGCAAGAGAGTGTCGTAGAGAACTGGGAGGATGCGGCTGGAGCGTGGGAAGAGAGCACTGATGGGGCTACCTCTGTGGAAGTTGCGGGTGTAGTCGATGGAGGAGAGGCTGCGGGTGCGGGTGTGGCTGAAGATGTGCCAGCACCACCAGCAGCTGAACGAAAGATGATGATTGGTGAGGGGTGGGGGCAGCAGTAATTGTATTCAAAACTAAAATAACATGTCAAGCCTTGTATTCGAGATGATGATGATGGGTGACAGGAGTGAGAGATTAAGGGCTGACCCGCATCGTTGACCACCAACAACTACTGTCAAAAAGTCTTCGGGGACCATAAATAATCAGAAATTATAAAATCAACTCCAAATGAGAACATGGAATCCTAGCCCCGTAGCCTTATTCGCCACGTTCGCTGCACATGAAAAGCAACAATCCAGGCCCTTCCTAACAATAGCATTTCTTGCACGCTCAGCACACCATGCCCGCGCAACCACTTGCTCGCCCGGCCCCTGGGCGTCGATTATTACCAGCCCGTCCGTCGGCGGATAGGCGCCTTTCAGGTCCGCCACTTTTATCACATTACCGAGATACTTGACAGCTTGGCGCCGGTGCATGAGGTGGGTCCCGACGCAGGGGGGTGCACATACGAAAAGCGGGTTCGAGTAGAGGACGTAGCTTACGGGGACGTTGTTAATGAGAAAGTCGATGGTGGCACGGTACTCTTTGGTGGTGGTAGATCCAGCTACCTCCGTGAGACGCAGGGCTTTGAATTCGACCCTCTTACTGTTGTTTGGAGGCGTAGTCGGTGGGCCAAGAGCCTGGATCCATTGCCCAATGTCAGTGATGCTTTCCAATGCTGCTTCGGGCGTTTCGTTCACTTCTGGATCTGCCAATCCAAGGCCGTCGAGTGTGAGTTGCAGTTGCGTCGTGCTAACGGGGATTGGGACATCAACAGGGCGAGCATTGATTTTGACCCAGTCTGATGAAGTCCAGCCTATCGGTGCGGGAACTGGCCCAATCCACCCGCAGACACTCTTCGGGTTGTTGAGTCCACCAAGCACTCTGCCGACAACCGTCCGTTTGGGCCAGTAGCTCTTGTTCTGGACGACGATACCGCTGTCCCAGAAGGGGGAGGCGTTGATGGATCGAATAGAGGGAGAGGCGTACACAAGACAACACATTATTCGGTGGCGGAATATCTTCCCCGGAAGAACAAGGCCGAATAACCAATCGCAGATATCAAAACCCACACCTGCCGCCCCAGTCGCAAGGTCTCGATATACATTCTCAATGTACGCCCTGGCCTCGTCCATATATGGCCAGGAGAGGGCCTCTCCAAAGCGAACGAGGCCCTCTATCTGCCTCTGGTTGTTTATAGAATAAAGCGTGTATTTTTGGTTGGCTGATATGGGGGCGCCGATGGAAGTTACGGCCGTGTGGATCGACACATTCTGCATCCACAGCGCACTCAGAATGACGAGTGCGGATATGGAATCAGTCATAATACCATTATTGTTGGTATTTAGCGGTTCTTTCCGTAGTCGAACAAGCAGCTCGGCTCCCAGTAGAATCTGGTAAAGAAAGTTTTGGAGGCCGATTCCCTGGGCAGCACTACCTAGAGTATTGTTGCTAATATTTCTAGCCTTGCTAAAATCGATAAAGCGAGTTGGCGCGTCGTATAAGCTGCCACTTAATTTCATGCAAATAGTGTCGATTTGTTTCTGCCTATTTCCACCTGTGGGATGAAAGCCCATTCGCAAGATGTCTAGCTGAGATAGGCCAAGCATCTGCCCAAGTAATTCGCTATCTTCCGAGGTCCCTAGTACTTGCAAGGTCGATATTCGCTGCACAATCTTGTCTAGCGAAGCTCCTGGGAGTGCACCACTAGCTTCAAGAGTAATATTGAGCCTCGGATTTAGTGAGAGCTGGTGGACACGGTACTCCTTGGAATATCCAGTGATAGTAACCGTTCCCGGCAACTTGCCTTCATAGTAGGGTGAGCTTTCGCAATCATTATTAAGAAATGTGTTGCTAGGGAAATCAATCCCATTAAAAGTCATTGTAGCTAGACAAGGTTAGTTGAATGCCCCTTTATCGAGTGATTTCAACATACAGAAACTAGAGTGGAGATATGTTTGAGTCTGGGTCCCAAGCTCTCTATTAGTAAGGTCGGCTTGAGTCAACCCATTATAAACCAGCTGGACGGCGTCAACGTATCCATCTCCAGTATAGGGTTTTATAGAAAGAGAGCCCCTATTTTTGCCTCTTAGGACAGTCTCAAATGCTCTTAATTTAGTTCCAATTGCTTGCTGCGAGAGAATTCTCACAGCCGGATCAGGATTGTTGAGGCTAGGAGTGTAGCCGGGTGGTGCCTGAGATTGATTTCCTGACGGATTAAGAAAATTTTCTAGGGGGTCTGTGGAGGTTGATGTTGCTGGCGGAGCCGGTGTAGTCTGGGGAGCCCGAGAAACTGCAGGATATGGGGTGGCTCGAGGTCGAAGGGTTGGAGTAGATTGTGTAGTTGGGGGAGCAACGGACGGAGTTGGAGCTGCCGGAGGTGCAGGAGTAGGTGCATACGTGGGGGCAACTGGAGGAGCTGGGGTAACTGGAGGCGCTGGAGGTGCTGTAGGAACTGGAGCTGGAGCTGGAGCCGGAGGCCGGAGAGCCGGAGAACCCCAAGCAGATCTAGGAGCCCCAGACAATGGGGGGACTTGAGTAGTTGAAGGAGCTCGAGCAGTGGGAGGGGCAGAATAAGCCGGAGAAGCTGTAGCTAGAGGGGCGGGAGCAGCTGCAGCTGGGAAAGTTGGTTGGGTAGGTCGCGGAGAGGGTGCTGCAGGTGGTTTGCGCTTAGTCTCATAATATATGACACGAACAAAGACGAGCTTACCTGTGTATGGATTACCGTGAGAAACAGGTGGGGGTAGTCTAGACCGCGCTTCTGTTAGAGCCCTTTGCACTGTGACCTTGTCATAGCCATTAGCAAGGCAGAGTGCATTGCCTAAAGCCTCTTCTGCTTCGAAGATATATCCCATTTTCAAGCGCGTCTCTCCCACTTGTTGCCAAGCCTGCCAGTTCTGGGGATCAACTTGGATTGCATAGTTTGCATCCTTTAATGCTAGGTCTAGGTTTGGGGGAGTCGACATCGCATGGGCAAAAGACCGGCTGAGCAGTAGAGCCGTGTCGGCTGGGGCTGCCGCCAGTGCCTCGTCGTACATCACGACGGCTCCATTATAGTTCCCGGCTTGCGATTTAACATCGCCCCTGGAGCGAAAAAGTTCTGCTATTGCTTTATCCGTTGTCGGTCCCACTGAAGTAGACGAGGTTGCTTGGTCCTGGCTCGTGGTTGACGGCGCAGAAGCAAGGCTGTCGCGCTTACTGCCAATTTTTTTGAACGCCTTTCGAAACATTCTAGATAAGTCAAAAAATTCGCCGTCTAAGCATTTGGAATATAGATGGCTTTATTTCCATATCTGAAAAGTGAGTCCTAACTTTGGGAGATACACGTTGTCGTCGTCGGAGGGGCTGCGCCTCGTCTACCAACATGCAACCTGAATGATGCATCGCGATTTGAATCGGCACAACTATGTCCCGGCTGACCATTATTGCTGGTCGTGAAGATAGCAAATGAACTTATAGTATAACTTCAAGCTTCAGTCTAGCTATAGGAATCACGGATTCTTAGAACCCAGATTTAGGGAATTTAGCATTGGGTAGTTGCTCAGCTCAGTCACTGATCCCTCCCGTACAACTTCCAGTGGCCAGTTCATATACTGCTGCCAGCTGACTGGCAAAGAGGACTGGATCCCTAAGACTTCTCTTCTTCCTATGTCGCCAATCCACCAAACTTCCCTATACGCCACGAGAAGCGCAAAGTAATGCGCAAGCAACACCAACGCTCGTGGCTGCTGCTCACCAACTGAATCGATAAATGGTTTCTGCGTTAGGATCGGAAACAAGATCAGCAGCCTCAGAATATCCCCAGAGTTCCTCTTGGCATCAATTGCCCTTTTCGTTGTGCCAATAAAGCTTATTACCTTTTTATACGCCTCTTCGGTGTCTGCGTTCCAGGGTTCGTCCCTTTCGTGGTCCTGGTTTCTCTCGAGTAGATGGGCAAGGCCTTCTGGATTCTTGACGCTAAAGGCGGCCTCGAGGTCCCATGGTTTCTTGTCTGCAAAAATGGCGCCGTTATCCGTTAATTCCTGGTTATTCTCTAATATCTCCCTTGATAGTGACGATGGATCATCCTTGACGTATGGATATGACTCGTAGTAAACATATCCAACTTCTTTTGCAATTAAAAGCCATTCCATAGGAGGTGTGTACGGAGCTATCTCCCTGTCTTGTAATATAACGAGAGCACAGAGACGGATTATCGACGCTGTGAGAAGCGCCACATCCGCGTTATCTTTGTTGAGCTGGTTAACTTCATGTCGGTGAGTTCGGATGGCGAGGCAGAAATATGTGTTGCATGCTTCTAAAGCCTCCACGTTAAGGGGCTCCATCTTGGCAAGATGCATCGCAGTTATACAGTAGATGGAATACAACAGCGAGTCATGCTTTAATGCAAGGCCGGGCATCTCTGTGGCCCATATTTCCCGTGATCTTTCGCTCGCAGGTCCACTAGATGGTAGAGCGACGGTCCATCCAGTGTTAGTCAAGTATTGATAGAGGAGTTTAAGCTCGAGCATGCGCCGTTTCCTTGCATCAGGATTTTCTTCTAAATGGTTTACTGTTCCTTGACCGGCTGTCTTGCTCCGGGAGGTAGAGGCTGCACTTTCGCTTGATCTGCTTGGCCCGGACCTTGCATAATTACAAGAAACCTTGTGTCGCTGGCAGCTTCCGCACAATGGGTGGACTTCGTCACACTATAGTAAGTTAGGTGACTATAACTGCATGATAAAAATCACGAGCCGTAGGAATATTGACAGAAAGAGATGCGGACTATACTTTGACGCGCCGGGCTCGACATTGCTGACAACCATTTCTTGACTTTTTATGATAGAGTCGTGAGGGAGGGTTAGCTGTACCAACCACCGGTTTCCAATGGACAAATTGATCTTCATCCCCGCGTCGCGGACTGGCACTGCGACTAACGGGTTGTGATGAGAAATCCGACATGGTTTGATTATGATTCTTGTATCCCAAATGCGTTGGATATCGGTTGAATTAATACCTGGGGATGTGATGACACCGCGCGTCTGCCGCGAATTGCAGGGGTCAAGGCCCCACACAAAAGCTTATTCACGTTTGGTCGTCCATTTATGCGCATACAAGTATAAATAGAGACTATGCATAACAGCTGGTGATTACAGCAACTGTAGTTGAAAAAAATATTACATATCCAGAGCAATATATCATATATCACGATACCCCACATACCCCTTTATCCAACGCTCATTTTGTCGTTCGATGAAACTTATCCGCAATACCACGTGTGAGCAGGCCGGCAACTGAGAGAATGGTGATCGATAGCATCTCAGGAACGACACCAAGGCAAACCTTGACCGCAAGGGACGAGGTGAAGCTGGACGATGGCGCGTAGGATGAACCTGCAGCATATATTTCTCGGAGTGCGATAAGTGGAAGGGCTGCTGCAACGCCATAGAGCAACTGCCCGCGGTTAGCTAGTTTCAGAGCAGGACGAGTATTGTGCCTACCTTTGT
The DNA here is from genome assembly GCA_000750665.1 of Pseudogymnoascus sp. VKM F-3557. Taxonomy (NCBI): domain Eukaryota; kingdom Fungi; phylum Ascomycota; class Leotiomycetes; order Thelebolales; family Thelebolaceae; genus Pseudogymnoascus; species Pseudogymnoascus sp. VKM F-3557. The sequence goes on from JPJS01000209.1 coordinate 25,206, forward strand.
GCCATCAGCGGGCACCCCGACTGCAGTATATCCCTGGGATGATCGAAACGAGAGTAGCGTCCAAATTGCGAGGATGGCCCAGAGGGCTAGAACTATCCCCATGCCGACTTTCATCAACACGGTTCCGACAGAATCTCCATCTTGCAGCTTCACAATGCCAATAATCACCAATACCATGGCTAGAATGACAGTGAGGTGGTATTGTATGATAAGAAACCACTCCAATTTCTGGTTGAGGTTGGGATTGCGGGCACGTCTTCTAGGATATGTTAGGTAGTGCTAGGTAGAGCAGGGGGTGGACTGACGCTTCATGGAGAATACCAACTGCAGCAAGAATTAGAGGGGAGAGTCCGACGCTCTGAAGGATCAAAGTGGCAATCCCCCCCGTAGAGTGATTGTTGTAAGCATTAAGTTGCACTGCGTTTCCGACAATGCGAATAACACAGAGGCTGTGTAGGGCTATCCAACCGAGAATGCCCTGTTTCCCATGTTTCCAGAGACAGTATGTTACAGGCTGGAGAAGAAAGAGATATATGGCGAGGGAAGCTATAACGAGAGATTTCGGGTCGGCAACTCTTGTTGGATACATTGTGATGAGAATTGAGAAGGTGCGAACGAGATGAAGAGAAATAGTCCCATGGTGAGTTGGACGGCCGAGTTATATACACCTGAAGATTCACAAAGAGATCATATTTACGCGTCAGCCTTTGAAGCAAGACGGTGAGTTTAGTTGGGATGGCATTGGGCAGTGCAGCGTAAATAATTCCCTATTATAGGGGCGAAAAGTAAAATATTCCCTATTACGGAGCGAATGCGAGGAGAAATAAGCTTTCGCGCACTTACGCCTGATCCTTTAGAAAAAGATAAGCATTTTAACCGCCTGTTCAGGTTTCGTTAGATCCTTCCTTTGGCTGTCATCTACTCGTCAAATGAAGGTAAGCATCTGAGGGAGCGTACAGCTCCACCTCAATTGCTATTTACGGAACGAGAGCGAAAGCGAAAGCGAGCTGTCAGCCGCTAGCCACGGGGAAGTTCGTGGCAACTGTGGCTGGGGTGGAAGGTTGCAACAGGCCCCAGCGATTGGTGGGAATGGTTCACCATGCACTTTAATAAGTTTCCCATGGCGCAGCATGGTGCGGCACACAATAACTTGGCGGGGTTTGCGATGTTTGTAATCGAAGACGACATGTTGTTCTCATCGTGAGAATATACCTTGATTTTGGTATTCATCGCTTTTCTCATTGAATAGTTGTACGAATTGCCGCCAACAATACAAAATGCCAAGCCAACTCCCGGTTGGCCCTCTTGACCAGTTCCTCCTCTTTGGTATGCGATGAGAACCCTGCTGCCAGCTCAATCTAACACTATCGCAGGGGATAGCATCACCGAGCAATCCTACGACCAGGAGCGCGGGTTTGCATTTGCCTCTGCCCTGCAAAATGGTAAGGTTAGGCCGTCCGGGGATCGTCGAAGCTAATGTAGTCCTAGCCTATTTGTTGAAGCTAGATGTGATAAACCGCGGATTTGGGTAACCTAGCCCCTTCCCAGATTGAAATGTCTGATCGACTCACAATCCGTCGTAGCGGCTATAACACAAAAAACGCACTGGAAATCCTGCCTGCCATTTTACCAGCCCCTTCTCAAGCCCGCGTCAGATTCCTTGCCATCTTCTTTGGCGCCAATGACTCAAATCTCGGCCCGCCTCTCGTTGAGACGCAGTATGTGTCCATTCCGGACTTTTCCCAGAATTTGCGAGATCTAATCTCTCATCCCCTAATTGCTGCGCATGACCCTCCTCCTCGAATAATACTCATATCGCCTCCACCGATTGAGGAGACGTTTATTGCCAGAGAAGACCTGAAAAATGGGTATACGGAGGTGAAGAGACACAATCGGAACACTGCGCTGTACGCAGAAGCGGTGACGAAAGTAGGCAAAGAGACAGGCACACCAGTTGTTGATCTATGGAGTGTTTTTATGGCCAAGGCAGGGTGGGTTGGGGGTTACCATGAGGATGGGGTGCCGATGCCAGGGTCAATTGATGCAGGCTTCAGTGAGGTTTTGAAATCATTACTAGATGATGGTAAGTTTTTAACCCTCTTTCAGGGGACAATGCTAATCTGTCAGGCGTCCATTTAACGCCCGCGGGGTATAAGATTATGTATGAAGAGGTTCTAAAGGTCATTGGAGAAAACTGGCCAGACCAGACACCAGAGGCATTAAAGAGTCTGCGTGATCTACATGGATTAAAGTTCTGGTGGGACACGGAATAGCTGCAGGTTAAATGGTATGTGCATCTCTCTCGAGTATATATATAGTATGTGCATGAATATATACATCCGTCAACGGACAAAGCTACCCCCGTCCACAAACCAGGCCTAAGGATCATCGGCGTTGGAGAGAACTAACCAGTCCACAGAGCGGGCCCAGGGATCTTATAGCTAGTCATCGTGACATATGGGTTGAAGTAAATTCCTGGGTCGTTCGCGGTATAAAGGCTGGAAGCAACAGTTCCCACTGGGTTTGCAGTGCCAGAACCGGTCACATCAATGTTAAGGCAGAATGGATAGTTCTGCGCGCCATTGAGAGAGGCGCAGCCGTGACATGCGATGATTTCATGGCGGAAGACATAGTGACCTGTCATTGTTAGCAGAGGTTAATTGAAGGGGGGAAGAAGAGGCTGTCATACCTGGAGCAAGGGACTTTGGCACAGTCGTAGTCCACGCATTGCCGTCGGCCATCAGCTTTCCAGCAGCCCAGACCTGGGAGGAGAGGTCGATTCCAGACTCATCAATCTTAACCCACTTGAGCGCGGTCTTGTCTGCATCTTTGCAGTCTCCACCGCAGTTGGCAACGTAGGTCAAGACAGGACCGATGTTGTGAGGCCACTCAGTCCACTGAAACTTAACAGTTCCGCCTGCAGCGACGGTTGCTGAGACGTTTGCGTTAACTGCATTCTTGTGGCAGGCGATATTGGGGTCTCTGCTCTTTGTTAGCCTGCACTTGGCTTGCAACGACAGACATACTGGTATTCATTTGGAGGGACAAATCCAAGGTCCAGTGCCTCTTCGTACCATCCTGGAGTATCAGGAACGGGAACACCGTTTACTTTGTCATACCAGTAGGAGACTAGCCATCCCCCAGTAGTCTTGCCGCCTGCGGTGATGCTAGAAACGTAGCCGTGCGCTGCAACAGTGCCAGCCAAACCGAGGATAGTTGCGATCTTCATAATGATTGTCTTGCTGCATTTGAACGAGAAATGTCAATCCTATATAATAGAGTTGGGCGGGTAAATGGAGAGTGCCGTGTGACTGCCATACTATATAATCGGTGGAGTTATTGGTGCGAATTACTATGGATTTTCCGAAGTTTCATAATATAGATTGCGGGGATTTAGAGTGCGTGCGGTAGATCATCTATGGGGAAGAACCTTAACTGGGAACGGACTACTCGCGCCGTATCGTCATAAGTTGAGTGCTCTTTAACTAGCAACGGATACTCGTGCCGGATCGCCAATAGTTGTGATGCTTGCTGCGGTTGGATCTTGGCTTTGCTGAATTGGCAGTAGAGATGCCAAGGAAGAGGAGGAGGAGGAGGAGGCAATGAGGGCGCAGTAGCAAAGAGGAGATAATGAAAAATGATACCAAGGATAAGGTAGTGGGGTCAGGTAGGTAGCGAAGGTATGAAGGGTTGGTAAAAAGAGGGAGTTGGTGAGTTAAAGTAAACAATTTCACTTTCGCTTGCCTGCTTTGCACCTTTTAGATTCGATACGCAGGAATTACAATAGTAAAAGCCACTGGGTTTATACCTTAAAGATGACCATGGCATAAATGTGAGTTTGGTATGTATTTCGCAGTCTACTATCGTTTGAAAACATCTCGTATTTATTTAGTTGAGAGCATTATTCTAAGTCATGCCAATAACCATAGCAGACAGATTGATACTAATACTAGATTGCTCGTAACCTCTTAAGAATCACCCATTCATGGATCTGCAATTTGCCTTGAACATAATTTTATTTATCCCAACGCTTAATTCTATTTCCTATCTACAGCTCAAATCCTTTTCCGCTTACTGTCCATACTTTCCTGCCTCCGGCTCCTTCACCAACTCACACCATCCGTAAGAATCCTTTGCCTTACCCCTCTGGATATCCTGCAGCGTCGTGAGCAGCTTCGTGAAGACTGGCCCTGGCTCCTCCGTATCCTCCTTGATGTAGGGGAAAGTGTCGTCGCGGGAGCGGCGGGTGATGGAGCGGATGGGGACAAGGGCTGCAGCGGTGCCAGCGGCAATGACCTCGGTGAAAGTGGGGAGTTCTTCGTATTTGATCTGGGGAGTGTGCATTAGTTTCGATTCTATCGTGTAGTCTAAGAGGGGCAAGGGGTGGATGAATATAAAAAATAAATCTTACCGAACGGCTCTCAACGGTGTATCCGAGGGACTTTGCGATCTCAAGAACGGAATCAGCAGTCACACTGGCAATCACGTTCTTGCTATCCGGCACCGCGATGGTGGTCTTCCCACCCTCCGACCTGACGCCGATGAATCCGCTGGTGGAGAACTCGTCAATCTCCGAGCGAGTCTGTGAATCAAGGTGCAGCGTGATACCGTAGCCCTCATCGCGTGCCTTATCGCTGTGACGGAGGACAGGGGCGTAGTTGCCTCCGACCTTTGCGCTGCCCGTTCCATTGGGAGCGGAGCGGTCAAAGTCCTCGAGGATGAGGGCCTTGACGGGGTGGACACCGTGGTAAACACCAACGGGGAGGACGTAGACGCAGAAAGTGTATTCCTCTGGAGGGCTGAGGCCGAGCTGGGCGGAGGAGCCGAAGACGAGCGGGCGGATGTACATGGCTGCGCCGGTCTCGAAGGGGGGCACGTAGGCAGCGTTGAGGGCGACAGCGGCATGGACGGCCTCGACGAAGACGTTCTCTGGGATCTGGGGGATGGAGATGAAGTCGGCGGAGGTCTGCATGCGGAGAGCATTCTTGGAGGGGCGGAAGATCTGGATGGTGTTGTCGGGGGTGCGGAAGGCCTTGAGGCCCTCATAGGCTTGTTGGCCGTAGTTGAGGCCGGGGGCCATGCCGTGGATGCGGAGGAAGGGGTCGGTGACGAACTTCGGGGCGGTCCATTGTCCGGTCTTCTTTGAGTAGTGGCATTCGATGTGACCGTTCACTTCACGGACTTTGAAGCCGATGTCGTTCCAGTCTGCCGGATGGCCGGGTCAGTTAATGCTTGGAGAGGGGGATGGTGGGGGATGGAGGGGTAATGTAGTAGCTGTGAAGAGGATTGAAGATAAATTAATGGCCTGGTTGGTCCATAAAGTATATTCATTCAATCCCTTGAGCCACCTATGTGTTTCGCGCAATCTGACAGTGATGTTGAAGCGGGGTTGACTCACCAATGGTATCGACTGGTGGAGGAGGAAAGACCATTTTGTGATAGTTTTTGTTTGATATGTGGAGAAATCCAAGAATATAATCACAATTTACACAAAATTTGTATATATAAAAGATTCCTTAAAGATCCTTCAAAGCTCGTATAGATATATATAAGCACGAGATGCGGTACGGTGAGTAAGACGAGGCTGATGATTCCCAATGGTGGGGTGGATAAATAAAGTCTGGTTGCAGTCCCGAATATCGGCCGCACCCCACACAGTAGGACCAAGTGGTCGTGCCTCTCAAAAGTTCCGAAGGTGGTCCGTGCATGGAATAATGTAGTAATCAGGACCAACCCTGGACCCGGCACGGAATATCTGTTCGGAGCCCCAACCGTTACGAAGACAAGCTGCCTGACAGCCACCAGGGAACATACATTGAGCTCTCAAAACCGCAACAACAACCTCTCATCCTCTCTCAAACACGCGCAAATCAACGAATCGACCTTGACACTTGTATAATAAAACGCCGAAAACACAACAATATGGAGTTCGGCAACTCAGGAATGCTGAATGAGGGTGCGTGATGCGTGACCCTGCTCCCCCGGTGAAGCTGTTGTTGACCAGGATCATTGCAGATGGCATTCATGTCGACATGGACAGGCTCAAGAAGGGCGAGGTGAAGTGAGTTACAGCTGCTGCCAGCTTCTAATACCATCAGCTAACCCCCTACGCAGCTTAGGAACGTCAATGTAAGCTCGATCTCACCACGGCGGCAGCACAAACGAATGTCGACTAACCTCCCAACTAGCATGGCAATCAACTTCAAGGACGGCGTCATATTAGGTACGCACACGCATTGGCAGCAGGGACTGTAGCTAGGACAAGGCTGACGAACACAGGCGCGGACAGCAGAACCACAACCGGCGCCTACATCGCCAACCGCGTGACGGACAAGCTGACGCAGGTGCACGACACGATCTGGTGCTGCCGGTCCGGTTCGGCGGCCGACACGCAGGCAGTCGCGGACATTGTGCACTACCAGCTGGGGATGTACGGGATCCAGAACGGCGCGCCGCCGACGACGCAGGTGGCCGCGGCGATGTTCCAGGAGCTGTGCTACAACAACAAGGACCGGTTAAGGTGAGGACAGACATCATACCCCCGACACAGAGAGGGACAGAGAGAGCAGCAGGATCATGGGAGATGAGAGACAAAGACAGAGATGGACGAATTGCTGACGTGGTTGATTTTAGTGCTGGGCTGATTATCGCGGGCTGGGACGAGCGCCACGGCGGGCAGGTGTACTCGATCCCCCTGGGCGGATCGCTGCACAAGCAGTCGTACGCGATCGGCGGCTCGGGGTCGACGTACATCTACGGATACTGTGACGCGAACTGGCAGGAGGGCTTTGAGGAGGCGGAGGCGGTTGATTTCGTCAAGGGCGCGCTGGCCGAGGCGATCAAGTGGGATGGCAGCTCGGGAGGTGTGATCCGCATGGTGGTGCTGACGAAGGCGGGAGCCGTGAGACACTTGTACCTACCGGATAATGGGTATAAGGTTAATGTAGC
>JPJS01000211.1:0-32884 GCA_000750665.1 Pseudogymnoascus sp. VKM F-3557
GTTCAACGCGGTAAATTCACTGCGTATCCTAGGGCGCTGGATGCGCATGTTTGTCATCCCGAATCAGTCCTCTGTGCCGAAGGCTTATACGCAGTTTACCGACGAGAGCCCGGAAGATCCCATCGAGGGCAGCAGTCGGATGATTCCGAGCGGGAATCGCATGCGCATTGTGGATTGTATGGAAGAGTTTGTCAAGTATACGATCTTGATGAGGCCGCATTTCGCCCTGTTTGGCGATCGATACAGCGAGAGAGAAGAGCGGGCGGAGAAAGAGAGCAAGGAAGCGGAGAAGGCGAGAAAAGAGGCAGAAGAGCAGAGAGTGGAGGTAGATGACGCTGTGGTGGACAGGGTAGAGTAGAAGTCGGGACCATTCAAGGTGTGATTACTGAAATCTATGGACTACGTAGCATAGATAGGCTTAATCGGGTAAGGAACATCAACGGTTGCGATGTCCCTGTTAACGGAAGCAACCCCATGAACTGGAAGTAGGGCGGCAAGCGCTTACAGGGGGAATATACTTACCAAATCGACATCTTTCGCCAGAATCGGCCGTGGCCTCCGCCGACTCAGCCGAGGCAGGCCTGTTGGGAAATAGAAGCGCAACGATAAACTTGGTGCTCTAAAATTTCCCAACTAGCCTATGTGTTTCAAGTGTAATAATGGGGTGGTTGTCCTGCAGATTCCTAGAACAAATCAGCAAAAATTTCGCTCTTCGACAACTGGCAAAAACTGCTCACCATCGCTTCCTCACTAATCCACGAGCTTTCCGAAGCTCTGCGAAAAGCTAAGAACCTTTGTTCATCCCTCATAGGTTCTGTCTGCGTGGCATGCTGCTGCTCTGGGAATTTATGGATGACTTGAAAAGGAACTTCCAGATTAAAGGAATCCATCCGAACACCACTGACGTTAATTCGAATGATGACCGCATACAGACGCGCAACAACTGACGTGCAAAATGTAGGTAGGAGGCGGGTATCGGCAGTGATTGGAACAGGTAGTTGTGCAGTCCATTTCCCCACTGGCGGAGTAGCAATGGTGGGTTGCGTTTCTGCTTTACCGAGTTTCAATCAGTCAGGGTCTAAAGTCAAATAATTGGAGAGTAGGGGGGCGCAAGGTACCGGGCGCTTGACTACTCTGTTCGAGTACGTATTTCCAAGAGACACCTCGAACATCCTTTCTGCCGAGCTTGATCATTTCATCGCGGAATCTCATCGAACCCTCGAGACTCAACAGATCTTTACTTGGTAGCCTTCGGAAAGACTGGAGCGAGAAGAATGTTTTGATTCTTATCAACGGGCAAATCTTAAAGGTAAGATTTTGCAGGATCTGATAGACCTCACTAGAGCTCTCAAAATTAAGCTCGAGCTTTACCAATGCTTCAGTACAAGCGCGGGCTGAATGGACGTCATAAGTCAAGGCAGGCGGTTCTCGCATAGAGGCTGTCATTGCCCCAAGCTCACGACCCATTAAGTACCGTCGCAGTACTTTGGTTTCTTGTTCGTTGAACTCCATAGGGAAATCTGTTGTTTCTGTAGGTGGATACTCTTGGGTGTATGGTGTGATAATGACCGGTAAGGACGTGTCAACAGTTTTGCTGCCTTCGCCACCGCCGGTATTTAATGTAACAGTGGCGCGCAAGTTGTAGGCAATGCTTGGTTGCGCAAATCTCTGGCCCGTAGATTCGTCCATTATCACATATCCGAGCTCGAGCGAAGGAGGAAGCTGTGTGCAGTGTTCTGGCACTTCAGTCTGAAAATTTGGGATCCCTTTAGGAATAACAAAGCGAAAAGGGACCGAATATATTGATTTGTCGGAAGAAGAGATTCTTTGAGACATGCTTGATGGCGATATGTTCTGAACCTGTCTGAGGAACTTTGCACTAAAAAATCAGCTTGTATACCTTCACCACAGTCCATGGAATGTGTTTTCAATCTGGAAAGGGTCATAGTAACGTACTTTCCGCTCTGCCTTGTTGGCCCTCAGAGTAAACTCATTCTCTACTAGCTCACTAATCCAATTTCTTGAAACACCTGTATACACTTAATCGCGATTTGACTCATGATACTGGTTTCCATACCTTCAAAGTAGATCGAAATGTCCTCAATAGCAGAAGGTTCTGCATTGGATAGCTCCAGAAAACCACAGAGTTCATCACAAGGGCTCCAGGACGATTCTAGGTTTCCAGAATCTGAGTTCTCAGCTTCATGATTGAGAATGAGGCGAAGTTGAGGAGTTGATTCTGAATTCATAATCGCTAGGTGACCCTCGGGTGGGAATCTGACTTCTTGTGCTAAGAAAAACTATGAACAATATCATAACTTAATTTGTGAGTTGATAGCGTATCTTTATGATGGATGGATGATATCACCAGAGACGTGAAGTACTGTCCGGAAGAGGAATGGTCACCTGCGGTAGCTTCGACCAACTGTGTTAGCCGAGTGACATTCCAGTGGCATGAGGAGGCAAGCTCACACGACCACAATCCGTTAGCGCTTCAACCTTGCTTAGCAGTCTTAATTGTCTGTTGGAAAGTTGAGTCTGCATTATTATCAATCTTCAAAAGTCTGGAACGGCCCTTTTATTTCTCAGCTTTTTGATCAGGTTGTCTAACCGAGTAAAGGAATCCGTTGAAGCATTGACCAAGTACCAAGGTAGTTTTGGGTGCGCAAACCTACAAAAGGACTACATCCATCTAAGCCGTCCTCAAACATCACCACCAACGAAAAAGGCAACATGCCCGACAGCGTAAGCAATTTACTATACCTCCATCCTCTGTATTTATCGACCTCGTACGTGACAAATTCGGGGCAACTTTACGAGAAACTCTGGTGACTCCGCATGTAGGACGAAGGCAACCCTGCACGCATCCGCAACAACCAAAGAAGGTCACGAGCTCGCAGGAAGGAGTACCTTCAAGAAATCGAGGGACAGCTCCGGCAATGCGAACTGACCGGGGTTGAGGCCAGCCCTGAGATCCAGAGCGCAGCACGCAAGGTTTTGGAGGAGAATCGGCGTCTTCGCACATTGAATCGGCGTCTTCGCGCATTGCTTGTCCAGCATGGAGTTAATCCTGATGTTACGAGGGACGATGATGGGTCGCAACCAAACAGCAACCCGGTTTTGGCTACAAATGATCATCAAGGCGATGATGTGAAGGCCCTTGAATCTCTTAGCGCTGGGGAGTGGAAGTGTTGCGGACCTAGTGCATCGCCTCCTGAAACAACTACACTAACTTGCGAGATGAGCAGCGATAGCTTGGTTGTTACTCCGAACGCAACTCAGGCGCCATGGCTGCCATGACCAAGGGAGAGAACAGCTTGAAAGTTCGGGATTGGAGGATAGGGTGGGGTTAGCCACAAACAGATTTCGGAAGACAAAAAATATGATGCTGAAGTAGGACCCTGAGATGGCAGGTGCTGGCGAATGCTTGAAACGATGTGGGCATCAGCCATTGAAATAGGCATGTGGAACGCCTTCATTATCGCGTCAGACAAAGCCAGACGGTCTCCAATGAGCCACAACCAGATTGTGGTCCTGCTTCAAGAATTACAGGACTGGGCTTTGCATCACCAACAGATCTCACACGACGTACCTGCTAACTTAAGCGATGAACGAAAAGAGAGGATCTGTCGTTCTGAGTCGGAGTGGGAGATTTGGATGCGGAAACAGAGTTGGGAGAAGGCCTTCATGGAAGGAGAGTTTATCATGTCGAGGCTGAAGTCGATGAACAGCTATATTCAAAGCCAATAGTCATCCTTGTTGGTCGGCATAGTCGTCATGGTCATCATCTTTATAGTCGCCATCTCGATATTCATATATAATGCTGTAGCGAATATATAGGGACGTAGAGCCCACTTCTGTCTTATTGCCCAGGTATAGAAAGTATTGTAGAAGGTATATTGCACGAGAAACTATGCTCTTGTATAAGTTATTCAAAACCAGTTGAACCAAACGCATAGCTGATGCAACGCTTGCCAGATCACCCGACGATCCCCCGCCCAATGATCCCTCACCCAATGACCCCTAATCCTTTTATCGTTATCAGGACGGAGGTAATATATGAGAGAAGAAGTGAAGAAGTCTCGTTTGGGGAGTGTAAACTACATCATAGACACAGATCTGACTACGGATAGGGTGCCCCCTAACTGCAACTTCGAAATCGACGACGTCGAACAGCAGTTTTCCTACAGGCAGAAATTCGACTTCATCCAATTCACGCGACTTCCTCTTCTCCATTAGAAACTGGCCTCGCCTCGTCGGGCAATGCTACCAGTCCGTCATCCCATCACCACTCCTCTGCTCGTATATGTTCTCACGTTCCTCTCCTAGACAGCTCACACCTGGCGGCTATCTTGAGATGCAATGCCTCCTTCCTGTCCCCAACTGCGATGATGGCTCTGCGCCCCTACAAGCGGTGATCCCGTCTTCTCCACCAAAGTCATCGAAAACTAGCCAAATCGTCGGCTGGTCGCTATTGGAGCCAAACAATTTCGCCAAGTACCTCCGCAAAGCAGGGTTTGTTAACGTCGTCGAGACCCGATACAAGGTCCCTACTGGGCCTTGGCTGCTCAACAGGCGGATGAAGCTCATTGGCGCGTTCGAGACGCAGAGTCTGCTGCAGGGCCCGAGTGCATTTAGTCTGATGGCTTTTAGTAAGGTGTTCGGCTGGACTAAGGAAGAGACGGAGGTCTTTCTTGTCGTTTTGAGGAGGGATGTGAAGAATATGAGGTATCATGCTTATTATGAGCTGTGAGTGTGACTAGATTTGTAATGGGCGTGTAGTGAGCACTGATCCAGGGACGAAGAGAGAGGCATCACCTGAGTCGCCGACCGCGGAATCAGAAGCTGGCCCTACGAAAGATTGAAGAGATATTGGAACCACTGGGGGGTATTTGCCGTACAGTGGGGCTTTCATGGAGGCGTCGAAGAGGCTTTTAAATTCCAAGTCTTCAAGCACAGTTTATTTATGGAAAGTATATAGTGACGACTCATTGATAATCTCAAAGTGAAGATAACTTCAATGTATACACTACGGAGAATCGTTCCCAAGATGACCTCTCCTCTTGGGTCGCTCGAGCATGCTGCCCTTGTCATTCTATCACTTCTAGTAACATGTCGGAGCTGCGCTCTCTCAAAAATCCCGTGTGATGGAATTCGCCAATTCTCCACAGAAAGCTACGTACATACAGTATATCAAACCAATGACAATTGAGGAGTGACATATGTTGCCGATTCCAGAAGTGGCAACCCTTCTCTTGGCGCACACGACCTCTCCGCCTCATCTTTTGGTCGCGTGACAATAAGTCTGTGGCCCTGCGTACTCATACGTACTCGAAAGGTCTGATTTAAAGTGACCTTATTACTCGAAAATGTTGGACATAATAATTGATGGAAAGGACAGAACGGCAGAGGAAGGTACAAGAATCAATACAAATGTCGCCTTTCTCCGCGGCCTATATAGTTAACTATACTGGGAGTCTGGGACGCTCCTGAAAGATTCCTCGCTATTTGCTCCTTCAAAAATGCGGCGAGTTCAGGAACATGACTGTGAGAAGGCCCGAAACCAACCCAGCAGCAGGCAAAGTCAAAACCCATCCAAAAAAGATCCACGACAGTTGTCGCCAGTTTGTAGCTCCAAGTGAGAAATTCATGAGGCTAACTCCCATAGTAGCGCCGGTCAAACAGTGGGTGGTGCTGACGGGTAAATCCAGCCTAGAAGCCATGAGTACTGTAATGGCAGCACCAAGCTCTATCGCATAACCGCGGGTTGGAGACATCCGTGTTATCTTGTTACCAAGGGCAGAAACAATGCGCCAGCCTACGACCCAAAATCCCAGGCCGAGGAGGAATCCAGCGATGACCAGAATCCATATGGGAGTTGGTGATTTGCCATCCACTTGTCCAGCCTCATAGGTGCTGTACGCAGCGACCCATGGACCGACGGCATTGGCGACATCGTTGGAACCATGTGCAATTGACATCATCATCGCACTGGCCACTTGAGCGTAAGTCCACAGGTGTTCTACCTTGTTGTCGTATTGTTTGGCCTGGGCATGCGTCTTTTCGAGATGATCAGAGTCGTGCGAGATGACATCTCGGGCGACGCCCTGCAAAAAAAGATACTTTGCCCAGGACACAAGTCGGGCTGGGGCGTAGATGGGCAGGTCCTTGGTAGGGCCGAGGAACCGCTCTTTGGGTCCAATGGGCGCTTTCCTCATTCTTGGTGGCCCTAGGCCTTGTCCAAGCTCCAGGCCAGACGAATCGGTGGCAGATTTGGACTCTTCATTTCCAGCAATAAGAGTTGGCGAATCCGTAGGCGATGATTCAGGAAGGCGGGCGTTTTTGTAATGATCCTTCGTAACGGCGGCTCCATCGGGATTACCATTATTGCCTGGCCAGTAGAGAGGAGGATTGTCTCTCCACAATAGAGGTCCCAATGGAAGGTGCCAGACCTGGATCCGTGCATCGTTTAAAACCAGTCGCCGATGAAAGTAGGGCATGAAGAATACATAAGAAATTGCGAGTACTCCGCCGAATGTACCAAAAATAACACCGATAATTTTGCCTATGCCGAACTCTTCAAGCGAAGGTGACGTAGGTAATTCGATGACGATAAATAGTGCAAGGATCGATCCGGTGAAGGCGAGATAGAATGGAATCAATCTCATGGCCCACTTAAACGAATCTTGTCGTTCGAGGACGGAGTACTTGAGGATCAGAAACAGGATAGCTGCGATGCAAGCAGAAATCAGAGGCGCGATAAGCCATGAGGCGGCGATCTGTGAGACGCTGCCAGATGACCAGCCCCAGGAGATGTTTGCTTGAGAGGCAATACCAGATCCAACCAAGGCTCCAATGACGGTATGTGTAGTGGAAACGGGAAACCCTGCATAATTGGCAACTGTCAACCAAAATGCGCTCCCAATTTCCGCACAGGTCATGACAAGGACCAATGTTCCTGGCTTGCCCTTGAATCGGTCTAGATCCATGATCTTGTTTTTTATGGTGCTCGTGACCCCAGAGCCAAGCGCCACAGCTCCAACAAATTCAGTAATCATGGCCAAGATACCAGCCTGCCACATTTCAAGAGTCCGGGCAGCGACAGAAGTGGCGTAGGAATTAGCAACATCGTTACCACCGTTCCCAAAGGCGCTGAAGCAGAAGGCAATAGAAATAACGGCGATGAGCCACGCATATTGACGCAGGTCTGCCATGGCTGTGATTGGTTTTTGGTCGTTGCCACTAGAGGCTCGAGATGTAGTCTGCGGTTGGGAGGGAGACGAATGCTTGGATGCTCTATAACTTTGTATTCTAGAGTAAATCTTGTTCCGGCGTTGAACTACCTATTACTTATACTTGAAAAACTTCGAATCATCGTGCTGAGCCCACTCTCATTTGTTTTTCCTCGATAATCATCACCAGGTATTGTCTAGGGCATAGAGAGCAGCGCCACTCACCACGAGTGTGGCCCAATACGAGACTGTCTTTACCCCACGTTGTTGCAATGACAAGGCTCATTGAGCGGAGACATAATGATAGCAAGCATCAATCGTACCACGTTTCCGACGCCTCTTTCTTTTCAGGGCATGGCAGATCCCGACTTTGCATTTCTTTGAGGTACCTAGTGAGAGAAACCCGGCTGACTTTGCCCCGCTACGAGTACTGGCCGGGTTTTATTGTCCGCAACGGGGTGGGTGCTGGCTCCTGGATGGCTCCTAGATGAGCTCGCATGGGAATTGGTTCTAGGCACGCTGCTGTTGAGCAATGCTCATATTAATTGGATGCTTTCTCAGTTGGCATAAGTTCGTAGCTGCTCGCCCCAGAGCTGGCTACTAAATTATCGTAATTATTGTATAATAGTACTAAGCTAAACAAATCTACACCACGATAGCAAAGAATATAAAGAACACGAGACTGTGCATCAGGCAAGCTACGCTACCATACTGATGGGTACTGTACGTACTCATTCGGAGCATTAAGGTTATCTTATGGACAGCCAATGGTCTTTGATGAGTGACATTCTTTGCCGATGCTGATTAACCGCCAACCAGTACACTACTCGTCCGCGGGAAGCCTCAGTAGGTGAGGTATTTCCCTCTAGTTTCATAACCTGGAACAGAACATTGACATTACAGTGAATATCGGCGCTGGCCGCCATATATGGTAAGGTAGATAGCGAACCTTGCCAAAGAAGTGGTAAAGCATCTCTTATTGAGCATGTTCACTATGACGACCTCCATTGATATGAGCATAGAATCAATTTTACTTCCAATCAACGTGATACCCAGAGTTGCACCACCTGCCAGACCTAGATTGAGAACGCAATTCGAAGAACACCGGCAGGACACTTCACTTTCTCATCACGATGAAATCAACCAATCGTCGTTTCTTCCAAAGAAGCATCAAATAGCTCTACCGCAGCCAACATCACTATTAAAGCCATCCGAACATTGTAATTCTTCAGAGCATGAGATTTTCGAGCTAGATCACGCTGTCCCCGTGGACAATGACCTCCAACTGCACGCTCGCGCTCCTCTAGTAAGACCACTCGAACTCAAATTGCTGCGTATTTTGACATCACGGACGATAGTCTCTATGTCCGCTAGAATCCGCCTCTTCAAATATTTATCGATCCAAGACTCGTGCAACACATACTCACACGTCAAGTATCATCCCACCGTCGAGGAACCAGCCCCACTCGATTAGGAAAATCCTCGCAGAGGATTCATTTTCAAAAAAAAATCTTTACAAGGGCTCATACTCACAAGAGGAATTTGCGAGACTGCATCGACGAGAAGGAAATCGAGTTGCTGAGCAGAGGCGAAGAGATCGGCTGAGCTGCGCCATACAGGAAATAGCGAAGCAGTTGCCTCCGCGGTCCCGGGCCATTCTCCAGGTTGATGCCAAAGAGGAAAACAAGACGCAATTGCAGTCTCATTTTCCGCAGATGCGGACTTTAGATATGGTAATCAACTACATCAGGGAGCTGAAAAGAGAGGTGGCGCTCGCAAATCAGCGTGCCGCGGCAGCAGAGCAGAGGCTTGAGGCATAAGAAAAATGCGGAAGACCGACGAGGTAAAATAGCTGTGAGGCCGCTACTGTTTGCAACGAAGATGCACGCTTGAGAATGTGATGTGACGACATTTTCAGACAT
The DNA here is from genome assembly GCA_000750665.1 of Pseudogymnoascus sp. VKM F-3557. Taxonomy (NCBI): domain Eukaryota; kingdom Fungi; phylum Ascomycota; class Leotiomycetes; order Thelebolales; family Thelebolaceae; genus Pseudogymnoascus; species Pseudogymnoascus sp. VKM F-3557. The sequence continues at coordinate 9,155 of JPJS01000211.1, forward strand.
GATGGCACGACCCTTAAATTATAGCTTGCCGTTCTAACGACCGCCCTACTACTTAAAAGCTGGCGCACTGGTGTAAGATAGGTGGATGTTAAAGTTAATAGAATGATGTTGTTAATACTAGTACTCGTAATAGTTGGGGAACACTGCGTGCACTCCAAATAAGACACATGTAGTGGCAGTCTACGCCCCCCGCACATGACAGACACTCCTCTTCTTGGTGCGCTTGTCAAACCGAAAGTATTACAGCCTAACCTTACTCGTAGCATCGCTATGGCAGTACGGAATAATGATGCTGACAAAACCTTTTATCGAGTGCTGGTCCAGAACGTGAGGTGCTTATTGATAACCAAAGCCTAGAAGCCAGTACGTGTACTACCTCTGCATACCGTACGCCACGCGGTTCACTTGTCACAATCAAGACTTTACCCTGTACGGAAACAGCATCTTAGGGTTAGGGTTAGGGTTAATCACTGCCGCCGAGGTACTTTTGCTAGCATTAAAATCGATTCTTCACCAGCTTCGTAGATTAACCTTTCTAGATATATTGCACTTGCAGCTGCTATCTCGACATGTCTTTATGGAGCTTGCCTATTACACGAGACCCGTTTCTTAAAAGATGGGAATCTATCAATATTTCCTTTATACGTAAGACAAAAAAATGTGCAGACCCCTCAACCTGCGGTGTACCAACCATGTTGATGTCTCGCGAGAGAGGAAGAAAAGGGCGCTTTTTCCTCTGCTATAAAATCAAGCTCGACAACAGTCTGATTAATGAGCGTGTTTTGGAAGTGACATCTATCAGCTGGTGCGGACGCTCTAGCAATGACATCGCCTAAAGTTGGATCTATCTCAATTGACTCGTTGCAGTGTATGTCTGTTGAGCTTATGGTTGGATTTTATTGATCGAGATTGGTAATATCCACAAGGGCATAGATACGTACTGATGCAGTAGATACTCTGACCTACTGATACTCCAGGGAGTCGGCAATTATGTGTATTTGTTTACAACTATCATCATGACGAATTAGTGAATACTTAAAGAAGGTTACATAGACACCAGCCATATATATAATTATAACATTAAATAAGGGAATCAGCTCGGTCATTATGATGGAAATATTCTAGGCTATAATAGAAGCAGGACATAATGATCTAGTTATATTAGATCTAACTAAATAGAACTCTATATAACTAGTTGATGCTAGGACTAAGGTGCTATCTAAACAAGTCCAAAGCAATAACTAATCTCAAGGATGTATTCGACCTCCTCCCTCGTTATAGCAACATCACTATTGGCAGTACTTGCTCTCACAGAACCAACAGCGGAAATTTGTAATGCTATTACAGGCAATGTCATCTGCTCGAACCAAATTACAATTCCCACTTTTCCGGAGATAAAAAATTGCCGGAACAAATTCTTCGAGGTTTGTTTACGGTTGCTTTTCTAGATAACATTTTAACACGAAGATAGGTGGATCCATGCAAGACAAGGTTTAATTGGAGGAGGCCATGCCCTACTTGGAGGAAGCCTTTAAGGATGTGTGACGTTTCGGATTGCGTTCCTGGTATGTCAAATTCCATGATCTCATGACATGTGCTAATTTCTTTCTAGGCACAAACGAAAAATGGATTAATACCCCATGTGACATCAAAATTAACACACAGAAGATTGGGATATGCGATGCAATCGAGTCGACGCTTCATATGAATACTGATATCTTGCAGAAGGCCTCAGCTATATGCAACTGCGTTCCACAGGTATTGGTGCTGGTGAAAGATGGAGCATTTTCACAGACTGAAGCAGGTTCCGATATCTCATCTGGAACAGTGGTGATTCTTGAAACATATGCTCAACTTCAAACGGTCTGTATTTTTCCAATGTGAATAACTTATGTGAAGCTAACCTCTAGATAGTGTATTGTAGAAAAGGGGTTTGAAATCCAGGATAATAAGAACGATCTCATTACTACGGGTGATCTATCAAGCCAAAATGGAGCTATTATTATCAAAGCTGCTGAGGTAATTCTCCCGGTGTTGACGCTAGAGATAATCTGACATGAGTAGATTAACCTAGCGATGTATATCAAACTGGCTGGAGCCATTACTACTTGTGTTGTTGGATGTGACCTAAGTGCTATTGGGCAAATTTTCCTGGATTACTTGACCCAGTCGCAGAAGGACATGATGGACCAGGTGAAGAACATCATTCAACCTTGGACAGCTACGTTCGACACTATGCAGCACCAGCTGGAGGGTTTCCAAAGCAGCCTTGGTGGTATCACAGACCTGAGTAGACAGGTGCAGGATGAGATTACCACAATGGCAGCGGCTGCCTGCCGTGATGCAAATGAGTGTGATGAATCGACAGTGGGAAATTTCAACAAGAAAGGTAGAATTCCAAAGATAGCGAGAAGAATTTGTATAGACAGATGCTGACTTAAACAGTGTTTCAAACCCTTCAGTTACAAATCTCAATTCTTACCGACGTGATTGCTATACCAGACGCTATGTCAGTCATAACAAAAATGTCTGATATTATCCAGAGCGTCGGAGACGCCGCGTCCACGCCACTCACTCCCGAAGAGATTATCACGCTTATAACACAGAAGAAGATCACAAGTCTTTCTGATATTACGGATGCTATCAAAATAGTGAAAGACTTTGACAGGATTATAAATAATCTTTGGAGCGATCTCCCCACAATATCGCAACTTACAGTTACCCTGAATAATCGACTCGCGGTTATAAACGGCCATATTACAGAAGTTCTTTCCGATTCATGGCTGCAACAGGGGAACGTATCTAGCGGTATGATTCGTCAAGACATCACTTCTATTCAAAACAAGTTCCGTGATCGGATTCAGCCAATTCATACCGGTATGCAATCTAATCTAGCGGCGATCCAAAGCCTACTGGCGGCTCTACCATTCAGTGGTAAACCACAGCTCAAAGCCGAGGTAGCGAGCTATCAACGATGGAGCCGAATTATGATGGATATGCCATGTTCGCGACAGAAGAGACAGAATTATGAATTGGCTGGCTTCAAAGGATCATTCGACTATCCCGAATTCTACAATTGCCAGTTTGACGAGAGTATATCTTGGCCGAATCACCACATCCCCTACATCAAAGTTCAATTTAGTTAATTTTGCTATGGTGGTAAAGCGAACGAAAAGCGGCCAAGTATATGTATTTTCTGTCTTTTATATGAGATTCTTTTCTCTTAAAAGTTTGAAATCATTTAGTTATGCTCGGCTTTGCCAGTACGAATGACTAAGAGACTGGAACTGGAATATAGCGTGGAAACGTACTAGTAACGTCTATCTTACAGTATAAGACTTCTACCTACTAGCTGCGTACTAGCCAGTTGGTATTGTACAGCGATTACAATAAATAGCTGTATCTGTACTCATATATCTGTACTCATAGATACTTCGAATGTTATCTTACTTATATCCTCAGTTTAGGGCTTCAACCAGCCTCTGAATGTATTAAATCTAATTTTTTGTTCCTAGTATATATAAAATTGTAAGGACATAGGGTATTAGCTTGCAGAGTTAAAATAGAATAAATTAAATCTCGGAATAGAGAGGTGTTAAAGGTGAGTTGTCAATGAACTAAAGCCAGCTAATCAACCTCTAGACAATTAACCTTTGAGGAGCCGATTTACAGTATCTGGGAATTGGAAAGCTGACTTCCAACATTAGAAAACAGAGGACTTTATACAATAATTGTAATACTTACTACAGTATTTGTCTGCCTTACAAAGTACTTACTTGTGCATCTTCCTGTTCTGTGATAGCTGTGTACAGTTAGCTGTTTTGTATAGTGGCATTGTCAGATAAAAGCAGCATTAGCCTTAGAAACTGTTCATACAATAAAGCAATTAGTTATCAAGTTCGTATCAACAGAAATCTTGAAGCCGTTGCTTTCAGCGATCATCTCCGGCAGAGATGCCCAATTCTCTTGAGTCTATGGTCGTATGTGACTATTGTACTCATAGCGGTGGTTTATATACTCAAATAGTTCTCGCCCTAGAGCTGCCCTACTCATATCACCCCCTTGCCTACATATTCCCAAAAACTGTCCCGAAACGATGAGAGGGTAGAGTATGGTACATTCTATCCACATGCTGGCTCCGCTTAACGCAGTCGCCAAATAATAGTCGCACACTACACAGCTAGCGCACAAGACGAACCTATTTTCAGTTGCGAGATTTAGAATAAGCGGCATACCTTCACCTGGATGCAATGAAGAGGGTAGGTTAGACCGCCACCACATATGATATAGTTTGCACTACAAGGACGCTGATGGCCTATGAAATAAGGATCTGGAACAAATGCAGTTGGCTTTCCAGTACCATTTTCGCTTGGCCATCGTTATCCTCCAATGCAGTGGTCTATGCCATAATAGCGCCGCAAATTGTTGCGAGGAGCGCTACTTGCCATGAGTAAAAGAGAAGGGAGGCAATATTGCTCAAAAATGTATAGTGTTACTGCACGGCTATGCAGGGTGCCGTCCGATCATCTGTAGGGTTAATCGGGTGGCCTCTGTCCCCCGCAAATATATGCTGACCTCGACCGGGATTACAGAACGACGGCGGCCCACTACCGACATGGCAAATGAATATACACTAAAGGATTTGAGAAATGGTGCTTATTCTAAGGGCAAGTTTTTATATTAACATTATATCAGAATAGAGCATGATCCTCGCTATGAAAGCATTAGAGGGAAGGACAGCTGCGGGCGAGCAGGTCTGCTTTTTTTTTATAGATCATTAAACAGGTATATTTGCACCATATGAATATCCAGCGATATATTGTCGGCCTTGAGAAAATACCGGCAAGTTTGTACGATTGGATGGTTGCTACAAGGCCTGTACAAGTTGTCATAGGGTTAAACGTAGCTCTGATAATAGACAAGTGACACGACGAATGATGTGATCTTACACGAATAATTAATAATGCTACTGAAGTAGAACAGACCCGACAATCTACGTCATGAGATATGCATTATACACTACTCGTTTGCACCATAACACTGATACCCCTCACTTTGATTTCAAAGCAAGGTATAATTGGGCATGCGACGATATCTTACACACAACTTCATAGGATTGCATACTTTCTGCATGCATCGCGTGCTAGAATAGTAATTATATATTACATATCGGCACCTTATGTTTTATAAAGGGCGTATGTAGTATTAATACTTAAAGCTTTACAAAGCGCTCACTTTGAAAGATAAATCAATTCTGTATAATATACTCGATCGTGTAAACATATCCGATCATGGCTAGTGCTGCTGTTCAACACCCTGCGGGCCATACATTTGGCCAACTCGTTGAGCCTCTCACTCAGGAGACAAAGGTTACAAAACATGATGTTACTACAGAGTTGAACTATTACCAGGATCCCGGTGATGGAACTCCCCCAGTTCCCTATTATGTTGGGTGAGTTCCCTTGGAATATGAGAAAACTCCGTTCTAAGACAATGCCAACAGTCAGCCAAACACTTACGAGCGCCCCACGACAGCCCAAAGCGTCGTTATCCACGATGTTAGTGGAGACGAGGATAAATACACCCTTGACAGCCATGGTTTTCAGTTTACAAAGCATGCAAGCAAGGAGAAAGATTTCCTTGACGAGGAGAAGATTAAGGCAGAATACTACCCTGAAGTGGAACAGCTCTTGAAAGATGTGTGAGTAATGCCCATGGAGCATTCATACTGCTCAGGTAGCGAATATCCCTTATACTAATATTATTAAACAGTACTGGGGCAACTCGTGTCTTCATTTTTGATCACACAATCCGTCGTGCAGCTGCTGATTCTCGTGACGGAACCACCCAACTCCGTGGGCCAGGAAAAAGAGTTCATATCGACCAGTCCTATCAAGCCTCGGAGAATCGCGTCAAGCATCATCTGCCAGATGAGGCCGACGACCTTCTCAAGAAACGCTTCCAGATAATCAATGTAAGTTTGCAGCATCGCTCCCCCCAGATTAACGGAAGGGATGCTTACAATCATTGCCGCAGGTTTGGCGCCCTATCAAGACCATCTTGAGGGACCCGCTCGCCCTGGCCGACGCGCACTCGGTACCTGACGGCGACCTCATTCCCGTGTCATTGATCTACCCAGACCGTAAAGGCGAGACATACACTGTTAAGCCGAATCCGAACCATCGATGGTACTTCAAGTATGCTCAGCAGCCCGATGAGCCACTGTTTATCAAGTGTTACGATTCGGTCGATGATGGTCGCGCGAGGAGAATTCCGCACTCCGCGTTTTCAAACCCAGCTCATGATAACGATCCTACAAGAGAGAGTATTGAGGTGCGAACCTTGGTATTTTATGACTATTAGGTCGTTGAATCAGCTGTTGCCATTGAGCAGATTGTGTTTTGCCTCGCGTACGATAGGTTCATGTAACTCTCAGGTGATTTAATTTAAACGTGCTTAAATAGCTCTGGTATCGACTGTTGAATTTCATGGTTATGGGTAATTGAGTCGTTTAGAACTTATAAAAGGTAGGATAACGACAATAACGACGTCTACCAAGAGATATGTATTCTGTCGCCCATTTACATGTACTGTACTAGGCGTCTCTTGCCTACCCTTTACTGCTCCCTCGCAAGCTAATCAAGGCGGGCCATTCCTACACCAAGGAAGCGGAGGTTGCAGTCCAACTTCCGTATCGATTTATAGATAATAGCCTTCATAATACTATAAGTATGGCGTGAAATCGAATCTATTTTCCGCCTAAAGGTTAACGCTGGGGTTAAGAGAGGGTGAGGTGAGTAGCGGCGGACTATTGTGAGCTCGACGAGTAAAGCGATCAGGCGGACCCGATTATTACACAGTTTCTCTCCCGTTTAATTCCATAACTATGGTACCAAATCTATAGATTTTCTTCTTTATCACTAACTCAGTAGGTGATAAGGCTACAGATCCCACCAACTCTCGTGCCATTCTCTCAGGTCCACCTTCTCCGGCGACTTTAAATAGGGCGTTAAATCAGAATTAGGGATAAGCTCCTTTTTAGTCCAACCATTTCCCCAATACGCAAAACGGTTCTTGGTTTTATTCTCTGGCTTCAACTCGTACTCGAAATCCTCCCACCGCGGGGAGCGGCGTACAAAGTTGGCATGCGCTGCACTACCAGGCCAGTGCCCATGGATTTTCCCACCTGCTCGTCCCCCTTCAGGAAACATAACGTTAGAATGTGGTAGAGCCTTGAACGAGTAGTAGGGGGCATACCATTGGACCAGGAGCTGCACCCTTCACTAAGCACTGTCTTCGGAAAGAACGCGTCACTGAAAGCAACAAAATCATCTGCTGCAGCCTTTGATGGTACAATCGTCCGAATTCCTTCGGAATTCACTTTTCGCAAGACGCGTGCAATGTAAGTGACCTGATTCTCGACACTGTGTGGAAGAGTCCCAGAGTGCCCAGCAGCGTTGGGGCCATGGATGAAAAGCAGATTTGGAAATGCCGGAGTGGCAACCCCAAGATACGAATATGGAAAGCCATACTTGCCGTCAGGCTTCCATGCGGAGCTCAGATCCACCCCACCAGATACGATAGGAAATGGGGTGGCATAATCAACATTCGCACCAGTCGAGCAAATTACCGCATCTACGGGGCGATGAACTCCATCTGTGGTCTCAATCCCATCTTTTGTAAACCGCTTAATGGGCGTCTGGATAAAGCTCACGTTGTCTTTGCTCAATGCTTCAAGATAACCGGGTCCAGGCGTCAATCTGCGGCAATGAGGCGAGAAGTCTGGCACTAGAGAGTCGAGGAGCTCTGGTTTATTCTCCAGACGCTTTGCCATTAGCAGCTTGAAATCTTCCTTAGCTGTGAGATTCTCCTTGGAGTTTTTTAACAACCCAGCAAAACGCCTCCAATACGCGTCTTCAAGCGTTTTTCGGTAGGCTAAATATTTCTCTGGGTCTTCGAAGTCCTTCAGCTGGTCTGGACTGAAATACATGGGCTCTGCCTTTCGGTTATGTCCGCCAACTGATCCTGCAATCCACGTCCTCGATCGCGCATAGTGATCGAGGTGCTTGGCAACTTTCTGCAGCTCTGGGACGACTTGAATGCCGCTGGCTCCATTTCCTATAACAGCTACAGTCTTGCCAGTGGGGTCGAAGTTTGGATCCCAGTTTGAGGAATGCCGTAAATGGCCCCGATACTCATTAATCCCAGGATAATCGGGCAATTTCCAGGCATTAAAGCGACCAATTGCAGTAATCAGGATGTCGAACTTCTCAACAACGGTTTCCTGACTCTTTAGATCCTTGACTTGTATCACCCACTGTGCTTCTTTGGGATTCCATTGAGCGTGCTGGATTTTTTTGCTGAATTTGATATAGCGGTAGATGTCATACTTTGCTGCGACGTTCTGCCAGTACGCTCGAATTTCATGGCCTTGAGCAAATTCTTCTGTCCACTGAGTATTTGGCGCATAAGTACTTTGATATACATTTGCCGGCACGTCGCATCGAACCCCGGGGTCTATTTCATGTCAGATATTTTGAATTAAAGACGCTCATGTCACCTTACATATATTCTCAAGCCATGTCCCGCCCTATGCAAGTATTAGAATCTTTCGACCATGGCGAAATATGGACTATGGTAAAAACATACAACGTCGCTATTTTTCTCATAAATCGTCAAATCTATCCCCGGAACCTTAGCCGGTAGGAGGACGCCTGCTGTTATGCCAGAAATGCCGGCCCCGATCACAGCAACCTAGATGGTCCTATGTCAACATTTATTCCCCTTGGAAGATGAAGGCGGCCCGCACCCGTAATGATGGAATCGAGTCAATAGGATGGTCTTCAAGCTCAAGCTGTGGCTTCTCTCCAGAGGTATTATCCAGATGCCGTGACAGACTTTCAAGCCGCGTTTTTGCTTTCTGGGAAGCAGTCGCCATGGTTCTCAAACTTAACACGTGCAAAAGCAGCGAAGGCACTTTGCAACTGTACAGTACAGCTGTTTACTTTCTATCTTATAATTTCTATGTTTACCAGATATACATTACGAATGGTTTCCGGGGATTTTGACAAAATAGCTGCCGACGTCGGAGGAATTACCCCTCACGCATAAACGTCAGACTCGCATCAAATTGTGCAACTATCAATATTCCTCATCTAGCAGTAACGATATCTCGTATATCGGCGTTCTACTTCGCCGACCGACCGCCCTCACCTTATGTATTAATCAGATAATCAGGGTACTTTCCACAGGCATAGTATCCTTTTTTAGCTTATCGCTGTTTCCTTTTTAAATGGAGGGAGGGGTCCTATCGCCAAAATTTATGGGGTAACGATGGCGCCACCGCAGGCCTGGATGAGGCCGTCGCGCAAGTCTTCCGCTACCTCATCGTCGGTATTGTTTCTGAATAATCCGGCAATCGTCTACATCTTACCCATTTTCTGTTACTGACTGCGATACCATTGGTTAGCTCCGCCTTCCATTTCCTAGCCACTTTTTTGAAGTTATGCAGGTCAGCGCAGCGACATATAGCAATGTCTCAAGGATCAGCGCCAAGGCGCGGAGGGGCCTTCCACTGATATACAAAGCGTAAGGTAGCTTGGGCGTGAGGACAGCCATAGAGTAGACATATATCTTCCTTGCTGCCCGTACGCATATTGGTCTCCAGCGCTGAAAAATAAAATTTGACTTGAATTAATTTTCTTGCTCAAGATGCACTCCAAACGTCAGGGGAGAGCCTTTTGGCACTGGTATGCGAAAGATGATACCCCTGAGGAAAGGAAGCTCATAGTCAAGCTCGATCTCCTGATTATTCCATATGCCGTCGTGGCGTATTGGATAAAGTACATTGACCAGTCGAACTTGAGTACTTCATTCCTCCATGACCGCTCTTGCCTGAGACTCGTCTGACTCTTTACCAGATAATGCCTACGTATCCGGCCTTAAAGAAGACTTGGATTTCAAGTCAAATCAATTAGTGAATCTTAATGCCATGTACACCGCAGGAGCGGTTATTGGCCAGTTGCCTTTTATGTTTATATTTCCAATGTTTCCGATGAACTACACCATTCCTGCTCTGGAGGCTGGCTGGGGCATTTTCACTCTCTTGCAATATCGCGCACAGGGCTACGCGGAGCTCATGGCATACCGATTTTTTGTTGGGATCTTTGAGGTAAGTAACACATCCGAGGACGTGCAGTTCGTTTATTTATTGGCATTTTAGGCCGCCTTCTTCCCAGGAGTGCATTTCGTCCTGGGTGCTTGGTACCGAGGTGATGAGCTTGGTCGTCGGGGTGGGGTTTTCTATGTTGGCCAGATGCTGGGAACTCTAACTGCAGGCTTGATCCAGAGCGGAGCGACCTCTAATCTTGATGGAGTGCGAGGGCTGGCTGGCTGGAGGTAAAGAAATCCCAGTACAATAAATCCCCTTTCTGACAGTATTTTGTAGATGGATGTTTATAATCAGCGCCCTAATGACTATACCTGTCGCTATTGCTGGAGTTTTTGTTTGGCCAGGGACGCCAGCCAAACCAAACAAACTCGTACTAACAGACCAAGAGCTAGCTCTTGCCATCAGGCGCTTGAAGGAGACGAAAGCAGATACTACTGAGGAGTTAAAGCTGGGAAAATGGCAGCTCGTACGAAAAATATTAACAAACTGGCGGTTGCCCATCCTGACTTTCTGGGCCATCCTTTTCTGGAATTCTGGATCGACAACTTCCGGGGCCTACCTCCTCTGGCTCAAGAGTCTAGATCGCTTCTCCACCCCTAAAGTCAACCAGCTCGGGACAACAGCACCTGCTCTCGGAATCTTCTACGTTCTCTTTGTCAATTTCAGCAGTGACCTTTTATGGGGGCCCAGCGGCGCCATCGCTTTTGCTCACGTCTGGAATTTCACCGCCATGACCATCCTCGCCGTATGGGAGGTCCCTGAGTCGGCAAAGTGGTTCGCATTAAACAGCTCGTACATCCAGGTCGCCATGAGCAGCGTTCTCTATGGCTGGGCTAACGACATGCTGCGCCACGACGCGAGAGAGCGTTCCGTTGTCATCGTGTTCATGAATCTGATCGCACAGAGTACAACGGCATGGACGAGCGTACTGGTGTTCCCGACGGTAGAGGCACCGCGTTTCCTCAAGGGCTTTACTTTCTGCGCCGCGAACTCATTTGTGCTGGTATTATTTACGTACTTTGTTGTGAGGCCCTACTCGCAGTCACAGGAGAGGAAGTTAGAATCCGATACAGACAGCGAGGGCAGATCATTGGATTTGAAGGAATCAGGGAATGAAAATGGCGTTGAGGATGATAGTAAGGGCCGTACTATTGCTACAGAAGCTACGGTATGATGTGTTATTTAATACCATAGAGTAAGACAGCAAATAAAGTTATGAGGCCTTCAAGAGTGACTGAATGAGTTGTATTACATAACAGCGAATATAGCTGCTATCATCTTAAATTCTAAAAGGTAGCCCGAAACATAAAGACCTCTGTGCGCTTGAACTGAGCATGAGACTTTCTCATTGAGGGTAGTGACCCTTACAAGGCTATCTATGGTGAGCCTATTGTTATGATAGTGTTCTATACAATGGCCAACCCATCCGACTTTTTTATCAGCCCCTTCCCATAAAACTCTCGCTCCTCAAACACCCTCACATCATCCTCAGCAAACACCCTCCCGTTCTTCTCGGCCTTAATTCTAAGCCTCCTAATTCTCTTGACGTCGAACTCGACGTTCTTCGTCAGCCACCAAGTCCAAGTACTGGCAACCCAGCCAAGACCAATGGCTGTGGCACAGATGGCGAATGGTACCCTATAGCCATTGTAGGCATACCGGGATTGAAATAGTTGGGGACCAATGACGCCGCCAACTTGCCCCACTGAGGACTGAAATGCGAGTGTAAAAGCAGTGCCAGTGGTTCCAGCTAGTGTAGAGGAACGCCCTGTAAATCCCAGTTAGATATCGTGTGTGGTGAGAACCGTGCTGATACAACGGAGAAACTTACATGACCAAAATGGTATGAAATACACAGAGTAGAACATAGTCCCAAACGTGCACGCTATATATACAGCATACTTATTCGTTGTCGCGGCAAGTACGATGAAAAATGTAAGAGCACCACCGCAAATCCACATGATGTATGCAGGGCGAGTGAGGTAAGCGCGGCTCAGAAACCACCCTGAGAATATGATTGCGAGCACGGAGGCAGCGGCTGGAGGGATATTTAAAAGCTGGTTCCTGGGCAGCCCAGCAAATCCAAGGTTGGTGGTCACCGTGGGTAGCTGCCAACTTAAACCATAACCCCCGAAGTTGATGAGGATTTGTGCGAGCATGAAAGAATACGTCCGGGGATTTCGCAGTGAAGCGAAGACCTCACTTTTGTCGAACTCCGCATCGCCCGTCTTCGGCGCATTTTCTGACAGTCTTACCTCGAGATAATGTTGCTCCCTAGGTGTTAGCCACGAATTTGAACGTGGAGATTTGGGGTAGTCTGGCAGTACGAAGTACACGACAAAAGAGAACAAGATTGTGGCGATGCCCTCCAAGAGATACACCCATTTCCAAGCGCTCATTCCGCCCAGCCCGTCCATGTAAGAGATGCCGTACGAGAGAACGGCGCCAACAATTCCAGAGCAGTTCTGGAAACCAAACATCCACATTATCGGCGTACCCATCTCATCGCTTCGGTACCAGCTGCATAATTGGGCTGCGATTCCAGGGAACATTCCAGCCTCCATCATGCCGAGGAAAAACCGGGCGGCGTACATGCCCTCCTTGTTCTTTACGGCTGCATGGCAGGCCAGGACAATCCCCCATGATAGGAAGATCCGGAATTGCCAGTTCCGTGGTGATACTTTCTTAAGTAAGAGATTGCTTGGAACTTCAAAGACGATGTAACTGATCTGAAAGATATTAGAAAGAGGACCATGGATAGGAGTGTTTCTAGTTTCACAAACAAAATATATTGATTGCACCCAATTGTACTGATCGGCTGTCATGCCGAGCTCGTTTAAGACATTTGAAGGCTGTCCTACTTGCAAGACCTTGACATTGGCAGCATTCTGATAGTCAATCTACAACTTTATTAGCTGGCATTCGTAGTCTACGGATTTAGACGTCTGACATTTTTTATAATGTACATGAGCCCAATAAGCCAGAGGAATCTTCGGTTCACTTTTCGTCTGATTGCTTTATCTTCCTCTGGGCTAAAGGAGGCGAGGAACGCAACGGGATCCGCTGCGCCATCGCTCTCCAAACTGTCGACTGAAGCCAGCCCTTGGACCTTCGCCTTCGTCAAATCGTCGTCTCCCAAATCTGCGACCATGTTGTAAGAAAATTCTGGGTTCGAAAATAGGCCACTGATTTTAGCCTCCGGTATTTATGAAACAGCCTGGAAATACGGCGTTATTGCATCAAGAATATTTATGAGAAAGGTAGCAAGCTGGCGTGCCGAGGAAGCAAAAAAAAAAGTGCTGAAATGCCGGCACCCCATGCTGGCTTCCCATCTTTCCCAAGCATGCATGGACGGGCATAAACAGCTCCCAATCGCCGTGATGGGTCCAGATTTTGCCCTGTTCCTTAGCCATGCGTGATACCTCGTGGATAGCTCGCCATCCGGGGTCCCACCAGCGCAACGCGTGGCATTCGGCAAGACGAACACAACAAATCAGATAAATGGAAACAAAACGTTGCGGGGCCGGCCGATCGGCCTTTGAATGTCTGTGGGGAAAGATAGGAAATAAGGCGGGGATATATGGGTGGGGGTTAACATTGCGTGACATGGCACTGTAAAATATGCTGGTGTAGTAGTCGTTGGGGGTTTAGGGTGATAAAGGATCGTGCCCGCGTATGTTGCCATAGAAAGGTTGATGGCGTGCGTGCGGTTCAGTGCCGGTGCCGGTGTACCACCGACCCGTGAACGTGGATATCATGAAGCCGCCCACTCTCTAATTGACCATGCTATCTGAAAATCTCATTGAATCTTTCGTACACTATGGCCCGTGGAAAAAGAAACCGCGCTGAGGAGGCAACACCGTCGGTTGCGAAGCGACTGCGAAGCTCGAGCAATGGCGGCGAGGCGGGACAGGGAATCTCCAGTACCGAACCGCAAAACGGCCATCAGAAAAAGCAAATCCTACTCAATGCTTTTGATATGTCGACAGTGGGCCATCTGAGTCCAGGGCAGTGGAAGGTATGTTTTACGAGGCTCTCAAGTTGAGAGATGCTCATATGCGACACAGAATCCAAAGGACCGCTCGGCCACCAAGAGGGACCTCAAGTACTGGACCGACCTCGCCAAAATCCTAGAGCGAGGAGGCATCAATGCCCTCTTCCTCGCTGATACATACGGCGGATACGATACCTACGAAGGAAGCCTGGATAATTGTATCAGAAGGGCGGCACAATGGCCAGTAACGGACCCGACAATTGTGAGTTCATAGAGACCCGCTTGTATTTTTAGATAGTTATTGACGTTTATAAAGCCCATAAGCGCAATGGCTGCTGGTAAGGATATCCCACATGCAACCCACCGTACTTTGCTAATATCGAAAAGTAACGAAGAACTTGGCCTTCGGCATCACTGCGAGTACATCGTTTGAACCACCATTTCTGCTCGCAAAACGCTTCTCAACACTTGACCACCTCACCCAGGGCCGTATTGGATGGTACGTAGGACTGTGCCTTAACCACTGTGCACTCCCAGCGACTGCCTTAACTACATTCCTTCACTTCAAAATTTTATCACTTATAACTTCAAAATTTGACCCACCCATTTACATAGCGAAGCTAACGCCTCTAAAGGAATATTGTTACCTCGTGGAAGAAGAGCGCATTTAAAGCTATCGGGCTTGATACCCCAATAGATCATGACCAGAGATACGAACAGGCGGACGAATATTTGCGCGTCCTCTATAAGCTATGGGAAGGATCCTGGAGCGAAGACGCGATTATCAAGGACGTAGAAAACGACGCCTACATTGACCCAGATAAGGTGCGGCAGATTAACCACCACGGCAAATTTTTCAATTTGGAGACAAGGCACATCGTGGACCCCTCTCCTCAAAGAACCCCATTCCTATTTCAGGCAGGGACCTCCCCGTAAGCTTCCTATATCTCTAGAAGCCCAACGTGCAGCAGTTTTACTAAGACCCAATCCAGAGCCGGATCGGCATTTGCCTCCAAGCATGCCGAAGCAATATTCGTCACAGGCCACGACGCTTCCGTCGTTGCCCCTAAAATTGCCAACATCCGCCGCCTTGCCAAAGAAGAAGGCCGCGATCCAGCTTCCTTGAAGTTCTTTGCCACATTTACTCCCATTATTGGCCGTACTGATGAGGAGGCCCAAGAAAAACTGGCCGAGTTAAAGAAATATGCATCAACAATAGGAGGTCTAGTCCTTGTAAGTGGGTGGACTGGAATAGACTTTTCAAAGCTACCTTTGGGCAAGGTAATCACCAAAGAGGATTCATTAGAAGCACACAAAGTGACGTCTGCTTTAAGTGCATTCACCACTACAAGCAAAAATGTCCCACAATGGACCCCTGAAGTTGTAGCAGAGGTGGCATCAATAGGAGGCCTCGGCCCTGTCTCTGTTGGGTCGCCCTCAACTGTCGCGGATGAACTCGAGCGTTGGGTCGCTGAATCTGATGTTGATGGCTTCAACCTTGGGTACGTGACTACGCCAGGAACTTTTGAAGACGTGGTGGACCTATTAGTCCCTGAATTGCGTAGGCGTGGCGTCTACCCACCCGAGTCAAATGATGGATTGACTGCCCGGGAGAAGGTTTACGGGCCAGGACAGACTCACTTGAGGAGTGATCATACGGGAAGCGCGTACAAGTACGACGTGTATAAAGAAGATCCGCCTTATGTCAAGGAAGATGCATCAGAGAAGGCGGGACTCAATGGAAGTAACGGCCAATCTAAAGCGGAATAAGACACGCAATGATAACCATAAAAGATAGCCTGCAACATAAAATGTTAACTATATTTGACACGAAATCGTCTAGAGCAGGCTATAGCAGATAGAAGTAGCGGATGACGACCAACGAGAAATCTCTAACTTAACTCTCTTATTCTCTGGCATCCGCGATGATGTCCCCCCAGATGCTATGGACAAGCAGTTCAACCTCATTGAACTTGACACCCCTGATGCTCCTATGCCTCACTTCAAGTTCTTAAATGGTAGTAATATTTTCTTTGGAAATGAAAGAAAGGGGAGTGAGTGTGGTTGCTACTCCAATCATAACGCCAACGACGAGTTTCACAAGTAGTGTGACGACGAGCACAAATGCGGCAGTGAGATATTGGGGAGGGATACAGAGTATTGTTGTCGTTATCAGTGTTACTATATGCATTTTTGGTATCTAAACTTGATGAACCATCAAAAGTTATTAGAAACTTAAGGCTGTGGCGCTTATTTTCTAGGCCAAACGCCATCATCTAAAGCAAGGGGTAGGCGAATTGCTTGATGCTTGAGATCAGGGACCAGTAAGTTGAATGCGTAATCACTAGCGAATACCCGCCGTTGAAAGTCCTTGCATTTTTTACAAGTGAGGTTATCATTTTGGCGCTTTGCGGATGATATATGTTCTGATACTCCAGTTTGCCTAAGAGCATCGGCAATAATGCCCAGATTCGGAGTGGTTTAATGTATGCCTTTGGGCAAGCTCATTTATTACTGTATCATGTTGGATTCGAAGGATTGTCCGCAGAAAAATTGTGTAGTGAAGGTTGAACGACAAGAAAATCTATGGTGGCAGCTGGAGCGGCAATGGTGAGAGGGTGGTGACAGCGAGAAGACAGTGGCAGGGAGACCGGCAGGCTAGAACGAACAACAATATAATAGAGAAGAACAATAGATGGGTTTACTAATCAGTTATCTGCATCGTTTTAAGGTGGCCATTCAGTGGAGGCTATCTGAATACGATCGATGCGTGTTGTCTGCCCACCCAAGGGTATGCCAATCAATGATTCTAGGCTTTTATCTTAGTTCTAGGCCTGTAGATAAAATGATATGGATACATGCTTTCTCCTTTTATCATTGTGTGGGTTTCGCTGCCACTATAGTTACCCTATCTCTACTTCCCTATTTTTAGTACTGTCGCTCGGTCCACCGCTGTTGTGCAGCCCCGACTCTATCTGTACTTGTACATCAATAGCCAAATCGCCATATGCCTAAATGCCCCTCTCGCACCTATATGCTCATTTACCCTTGCCAGCCTCTCCCACTTCGGCCCCCTCGGCAATATCCTCCACAGGCACCTCATGCTCGCTGGTCCCATGTTGGAACAGGGTTTCTTGGGCTAAATCGCAACAGTCAGCAAGGGCTTCTCACCGGCACTCGGACTGGCCATCTAAGCCCACCCGAAAAGAACTGAACTTACCACTCCACAACTCCGAGTACACCCCACCCGTATCAATCAGTTCGCTATGGCTCCCACTCTCCGCCACCTTCCCCTCCTTCAGCACAATAATCTTATCACTATCGTAGATCGTCCTCAGCCTATGCGCCACAAACACACTTGTCCGCGCCTTCTCCTTCAAGATCCCATTAATGTTCTGCATCAACGCCTGCTCAGTATGTGTATCCAGCGCCGACGTTGCCTCGTCAAAGAACAGCAGCGGCGGGTCCTTAAGCAGCAGCCTTGACACTGCAAGACGTTGCTTCTCTCCACCCGAAATCATCATTCCCCGCTCCCCGACCATGGTCTGGTACCCGTCGGGGAATGCGGAGATGATGTGGTCGATTCGCGCGCGTGCCGCGGCGGCGCGAACGGCCTCAGGGGGCGCGGACAGGTCACCGTAGCGGATGTTGTGCTCGATGGTGTCATTGAAAAGGGGCGTGTCCTGGGGGACGACACCAATGGCCTTGCGAAGGGAGGCAAGGCTGACGTGGCGGATGTCTTGGCCGTCGATGAGAATGCGGCCTTCTTGGACATCGTAGAAGCGGAAGAGGAGCTTGAGGAGTGTGGATTTTCCGCATCCGCTGGGGCCGACAATGGCGACCTTCTTGCCAGCCGGGATGGTTAGGTTGAGGTTTTGGAGGATGGGACGCTCCTTGTTGTAGGCGAAGGTGACATTTTCGAAGACGATTTGTCCTCCACTGGTCAGCTCGAGCGGTTTAGCATTAGGCAGCTCCTTGATTGCCACATTGACTTTCTGGAGGTTGAAAAGCGTCTCCATGTCCAGCAAGGACTGGCGGAGCTCGCGATACACCGACCCGAGAAAGTTCAAGGGAACGGAAAGCTGGAACACGAGCTGATTGACCATAACCAGGTCTCCAACCGTCAGCGTTCCTTCTGCCACACCATTCGCTGCCAGATACATCATCCCAGTCAAGGCACTTGAGAAAATCAAGTTCTGCCCGGCATTAAGAAATGCCAAAGACGTCGCAACCTTGATAGATGACCTCTCGTAGCCCAGTAGAGCCTTATCGTACCTCCCCACCTCATACTTCTCATTATTAAAGTACTTGACCGCCTCGTAGTTAATGAGCGAGTCAACCGCCACCGTAGACGCCTTGTTATCTGCCGCATTCGCCTGCCTCCTGAACTTCGTCCTCCATGCTGTAGTCCAGATCGTGAACGCCGTATACGCCACCATCGTCACGGCCGTGATAGCCGCAAACTTGGCTCCATACTGCCAGGTCAGAATACCGCACACCATGCTAATCTCCAGCGCTGTGGGGATGACATGGAACACCATCGAGGTGAGCAGGAAGCTGATACCCTTAGTACCGCGATCGATCGCCCGCGTAAGCCCGCCCGTCTGCTTCGTGAGATGGAAGTTCAGGTCCAGGCGCAAGAGGTGGTCAAACACATTACCCGCAACCTTGCGGATCGCCTTCTGCGCTACGCTCGCAAACACTGCGTTCCTCAGCTCTTGGAAGATCGTAGCGCCGAACCTTGTCAGGCCGTACGCCAATATCATCGAACCCGCAACCGTAGCCGCCGTTCCGCCCATGCCGATGAAGTCCACATTCATAGAGTCCACGATACTCTTGAAATAGAACGGTACCTGGACGTTCAGGACTTTAGCTCCGACGAGCAGACCTAGCGCAAGTCCGACACGGACTTTTGTGCTCAGCCCGTGCTTCGGCCACAGGTACTGTGACATCTCTTTTATAATCGCCCAGTCCGCCTTGCGTTGCTCTTTATTCGACTTATCCTCGAGAGCGAGGGGATCCTTGCGCTTAGCCGGCGTATTCGGAGATAGCGGCTTCGAAGCTGCATCGGGTTTCGCACTGGGCTGAGGGGTAGCCCGCGGTGGCTGCTTGCCATCGGGAGTTGGCTGTGTCTTGCTCGTCGTCGTCGGTCCATCTTTAAACACTCGACTCGTGTGCGTGAAGACGCGCTTCGACAGCGCCTCAGGCCTGGGCCATGGCCTCTGGCGCAATTCCGCCCGTGCAATAGAGCACGTAGCTCTATGCAGGCCCCGGATTATCATGTCTGAGATCCGTGAGTGGTTTTAATAGAGTGTCGTGCAGTGGATCGCGGGGCCGCTCGGTGCATTGTTCATGGCTGGCGGAGATTCGGAGCTGTTCGGTGGGGTGGGATGTGGAGTGTCAGACTGAGAGCTCGGTGCCAGCAACGCGACCGCTCAATGTTATATATAGCAGTGGCACTGGAGAAATATGCGAGTATGTACGGGAACTCAGAACTTATATATTTGTCCAAGCAATTGGACAGCTCGGCGAAGGTTAGCCGCGGCCAAGCTAAAATTGTCTCGAACGACGCCATAGTCCCTCATTCTTGGACTGTTTGTCGTGTTTGCACGTTTCGTCATTGTCGCAATTGGGCACGTGCTGCGACCTATCAACTCCTATTTCCGTTCCTGTGTTCTAGAAAGTGCAAATAAATGGCAGTTTAACTTCTTAGTTGACTTTCATAACTAAATTCCAGCTATAGCAACGTGTGGTGTCTTCGGCTGTTACATAGATATAACTATAGGCGGCCTAGCTTCTTCATTATGTCGCCCTCCAACAACCGCAGCATTCACCAGCCTCGTAACCTTCGGCCTTGACCCAGTCCACGCCTTATAACTCTTGTCAACTAGCAGATATAATACCATCTTAATTAGTGACAGCATTCCTTTCTCGCCAAAGAGAATATCCTCGTACGCGGCCTGCACCTGGTCAAAAGCAACAACATCATACCCATACCCAGCGTGGATATGCCCAAACACAACGAGCGGAGGCTTCGTCCGCCGTAGCTCCCTAAGCAGGTATTCATTTCCAAGTGCATTTGCATCGAGGTGCCACTTCGGTGGACCGTGGGTGAGCAGAATATCCGTGTCGGGTGGCACAACTCCCGTCCAAACATCACGGATTGGGGGGTATTGGAAGGCCCAGTTTCCAAATTGCTGGGTCTGAGGCGCTCCGTATATCTTGAGCTTACGTCCGCTGTCGAAGTAAAGCTCGACAGAATCATCTTGTAGGTAGATGATACTACCCCACCGCAGGTCTGAGCGGCTGCTCCCAGGTCTCTCGAATATGCGTTCTGGGAAGCGGTCGACGAAGACAGGATCTAGGAGTAGGTCATGGTTGCCTCCAATAACGATCTTGTGCTTGTGCGGTTGGGTATTTAACCAGTCTAGTTGAGCCTGGATCTCGTTGAAGGAGCCGTTTTGAGAGAGGTCTCCCGCGTGGACCAACAGATCTCCGTCTTGGAGTTGAGGCTGGGTAGTGTGAGTATCTGAGATACAGACTATAGTGATAGGGTCCATGAGCGGTGGTAATGAGATTGGAGTGCGCCATCTATAGAATGTCTTGGCAAGGGAAAGTATCCAATGTCTGTAAAAGGTGCTCCGCGGACTCTGGGGCTGAATAGAGAGGCGACTGTTCATGTTTTGACGAAACATTCGGCGTGGGTGTTCTTGACAAATATGCTGCTTTAATCAATTGTGTGTTTTGGATCCTCGCAAGGCTGACTCGTTTCGTGTCGCTACGCTGGGACACCAACATTCGCTCAATTGGTAGCGATATACAATGTTACTGCTGTCATTTACTAAATGTTAGATGTTGGGCGCGGTTTCATTGATTGATTCTTGTTAAGTAATTGGCGCTTATAGGCTTCGTTCGAAAGTGCCGTATGGTAGCGCCCAGTTAATTATAGCTGTTACTAAAATGGGATGTCGTGGGTAAGCGCGCGCATAAAGCGAGTTACTTCGCAGTTTTGAAACATGAGGTCCTATAGTCGGCCTCCTCTGATAGATATATATATAAGACGGAAACAATGCATTTATCACGTTGTAATGTGTGTTTTATAACCTTTTTATATTCTTAAACTCCTATTTTTATTCACTATATATCAACTTGATAATCCAAACCTAAGGTGCAATCTCAATCCCTAACTGACACTTAGTAGTTATACTAATAAAATTGTTATATAGCATATCGATCATGGGTTGTGGATCATCCCAACCCTCAAATGGCGAAGAACTGCAACCAAGGCCCCTTCAAGTGTCTGCTCCGCAAGGAGGTTTACAGATGATCCCCGCGCCACAACGAGACCAAACTGGCAGGCCAATCCGTCACCAATATTACGATCTTAGGCGGGAAGACTTACGGCAGGCGCTTCAAATAGTTGCCGAGTTTCTTGCAAAGAATCGTACTCAGGTTACCTTAGTTGCCGTCGGAGGTGCTGTTAATACCATTCTCCTTCGAACTCGAGATACTACGCATGATGTAGACTTCTTCAGCTCTGATCTAAGCCACTCTGACGGAGCACTACTACAAGAGGCTGCAAGAATCGCCCAAGCCCAAAGTACGATTCCTTTAGGCGGTGACTGGCTTAACAATTCGACGACGCTATATATGGGGAGGGCTCTTCAAGTCGAGCTTAGGGATCTTGCCATCCAACAAAACGATATCGTTTTCCAAAGTCCTGGTTTGAAGGTTCTAGCTGCCCCTTGGGGATATGCCTTCTGTACCAAGGTTGACCGCATGTCGAAGCGTAGTGCGCGGCCATATGATGGCACAGATGCCGCAGTGTATCTGAACCGCTTTATTGCAACCCAGAACCACAACCGACCAGTCAATGTTAGTGTCATTCAAGCTCGGGCTACACACTTTGGGACTTCTGCTCCAATAGAGCAGCTTCAAGCTGTAGAGATAGAATACCGAAGACTATATCACTCCCAAGGTATACTGTTCTAATATCACTAGATAGCTAAATATTGCCGACTTGAATATAAGTGTTTTAATCCAAGTAGATAACTGTACATATTACAGAACTCGTGTGAGAATTTTAGTCCTTTATATAAATATAAGGTAAGACAGGATAATACAAGAGTTCAGGGGCATATATAGGCAATATAGATAGATACTAGCGACTATTTCTAGTTATTAATGCTTAAACTCTGCTTTTTATAATAGAAAATAATACCAAAAGAGAAGCAGCGAAAGGAAAGGGTATCATAATTACTAAATAAACCTATCTGACTAGGGAACTAGATAAAAAAGATATGAGGCTCCCAAATAAGGATATTTTTCTCTTTAAAAGGTATCGATGCCCGTTTATCGTTCATGTCATCAAGCACCTCGAGTTCATTTCCCTCCCCACCGCCGCCTTTGATATGAGGTATTCTCAAGGTCTCCCCTAGAGGTCCAATCTTCCTTGTCCACTCAGGCACTGTCTCGAACTTCTTCTCTCGTGTGCGAAACTCATCGATTTGATCATTTGTCATAATAGGAGGCGCATTTCGAGGCAGTCCCAACTCGACATTTGCGTTAAATGCGGCGACCAGCAAGTGTGGAATGCAGGACAAAACTGCATACCTTATAGGGTTATCGTCTTTTGGGTCTTCAATATCGCAGACTGCCCATTTGTCCTGGTTCCAGAAGTATTCGATCTCGTTACGTATCCCGATATTCTGGTCGAGGAGAATGTACTCGTATAGTCGATACAACGTCTTTAGCGGAGTGTCGGTGTCGGTATGAAGATCAATATACCTGCGCTTAAATAGTATTTCTTCATATTGAGCTCGGTGGGTATCGAAAATGTCTTTAGGTGGTGGTGGAGGATACTCGGTGAAGTTCGTCGTTGGTTGTGCTGCTGGGGCCCATGGGTTCAAGGCGGCTTTGAAATTGCAGAGGAGCTGGAGAATTCTCCGCATTTTGGTAAACTGTTTTAATATAAGAGTTAAACAGGCTTCCTAAGCTCGGGTGGTAATCTAGGGATGACTCTTACATAGTTGCGCCTTGCCAATCTTTACGCAGATCGTGTTGTTAACAAAAGCGAGCCACCTGTTGACTGGGTGGGTACGTAGTTATGCTTCAAGGTGGCAGGTGGGGTCGTCCCCAGGCGTCACCTGATTAGGCGGTCACCAAGTCCAGAGACGACTTCAACATTTATAAATTCTCATTATATAGCAAATCTTATATTATGCGTATATTCTTATATACCCTCTGTGGTGTGAATAGTATTAACGTCAGACTGTCTTACAGCATATACCTAAAGTACGGATTCTCCACATCCGTCAAATCCTTAAACGCCAACTTATCCCCCTCCACAACATCCAGCTCCATCTTCTCCCTCCTCTCATTCTCCCTCCTCAGCACAAAATACAGCACCACACTACTCACAATCGTAATACAGTAGCAAATAATCAGCCCCAACCACAGCATCGGATAGTGCCTACTCTTCGTCTGACTCTTAATCAGCAGCGGCCCCACGATATTACCCACACAGTACGCCACAAAAATCGTCGCAGCCATGAAACTCTTCTTC